>PVHP010016920.1:5199-35273 GCA_004024765.1 Zapus hudsonius | reverse complement strand
AAAAAAAAAAAAAAAAAAAAAAAAAAAAAAAAAAAAAAAAAAAAAAAAAAAAAAAAAAAAAAAAAAAAAAAAAAAAAAAAAAAAAAAAAAAAAAAAAAAAAAAAAAAAAAAAAAAAAAAAAAAAAAAAAAAAAAAAAAAAAAAAAAAAAAAAAAAAAAAAAAAAAAAAAAAAAAAAAAAAAAAAAAAAAAAAAAAACCTTCCTGAACAAATCAACAGGAAGTGTAACAACCACTTAAATTATAGGATCTCATCAACCCTAAAAGTTTCTGTACAGAAAATATACCATACTCAAAGATAATAGACCACCATCAAACTGGGAGATAATTTTTGTCAGTTATATTATAGACAGAGGCCTAATACCTAGAACTTACAAATAACTCAAAAAATAAACAATAAAAAATCAAAAAGCCCCCTCACAAAATGGGGCATTGTTCTCAACAGAGAATTCACAAAGGAGGGAACACAAATGGCCAATCCTCATTTATGAAAGTGTGCATCATCCTTAATCATCAGGGAATTGTGAATCAAAACTACAGTCAGATTCCATGTTACTCCAGTCATGATGGCAATCATTTAAAAAAATCCAATAACAGCAAATGCAGGCAAGAATGCAGGAAAAAGGAACCCTCATCACTGCTGGTAGGATTGCAATCTTATACAACCCCTATGGAAAGCTGTGAGGAAACTCGTCAATAGAATGGATATAGAACTACCAACAGACCCAGCTCTCCCTCTATTAGGCATCTAGCTTAGAGATTTCATGCCTCAGCACAGAAGCATTTGCTCAACCATTTTTTGTGTAGTTCAATTCAAAATAGTTAAGAATAGGTATCAACCCAAAGTCCTATCTCTGGGCTAGTGGATATCAGAGATGTGGTAAATTTGCACGATGGAATTCTACTTAGCTAAAAGGAAAAAAAAAATGACAGAAAGAAATTTTAATAAATGTGAACTAACTTGGAACAGATCATCATTTTTTTTATTTTATTATCCATAATTTGATCCACTTAATAAAGGAATAATGTGTTGATGTCTCCACTTCCCCTATTTCCCTCTTCCCTGTCCCCAGTCCGTTGGATAATTTTTGAACTCATACAAGAAGAGAAAGTCAAATGCTCCATAGTCTGCCTCCTATGTGGTTCCTAACCAGGTTAAGCTTAATGTCTAATCAAAACTGACAAGTGCATTGAGAGACTGTAAAAGGGAATGGAAGGAATGGGGGGAATGAGAAAGAGGAGGGACTATTACAATAAGCTAAGCCAATCATGAATCAAAAGCATAAAATCCTTACGAAAGCTCTTGAGGATGCTGAGGGCACTACTTGGTATACGGGGCCATGATTAGAATGGGTGGAAGCCTAATCTCAAGATTACTGCTCAGTCCTGCATCTCCCTATCCTAGTCATTGGTTCCTTCTCACACTGAGCTGTTGATCAAAGAGACCCATGAGGTCCCCAAAACAAGACAGGCATCTGTCAAAACTTTTGAAAATCTGAACCAGGCCAAAGATAATATCCTATTGCTAAAGAAAGCATAGAAAGTCATTGCACAACACCGAGAGACTCTTTGAGATCCAGAATGGTAACCAGCTCCCACATGGTAGCATGTGCAGTGCTAGTGGGTGCTTCATGAGCTGCCAGGGTAAATTGGTCAATTATATTTGGAGAAAGCAGAGACCATTGATATACAATTCAGACTGATGTCAGTAGAATGCTGAACACACTGCTTTATGGTAGAGATTGTCAAGTCAAGAAGTGATCACAGGTACAATAGTGGTGCCAAAACCTGGGGTGGTGGTGGTGGTGGTTAATCAACCAGCTTTCAAATTGGCTAAGAGATCCACCAAGTGACAATAAACCTTTACTGGAATCGGGATTCAGGGCAAAATTTTGGGGGGCTCCAAGAGGAAATTCCCAGTACCAGAGATTTATAGTGAGGGTACATTCAATAGAATTTTGCAAATTATTTTTAATATATATTTATTGCCCATAATGAGTTACATTATCCAGTGGGCAAATAATGAGTTGTTTTCCCCAATTCCCCAATTCCCCCCTCCCCATCCCTGATCAGCTGGATATCCTCCTCCGTGGGCTGTCTGTATTAGTCCTTGTGGCAGGGGATCCTGGACAGCCCAGCACTCAGCCTGGTCCTCCTGGCCCAAGTGTGCTTTATTGATGTGTGTCTCATTTAACTTATACTGATCTTACTCTCTGATGGAGATTCTATGTGTATTTTTCAGAAGGCAGCAAGAAAGCTGTGAACAATCCAATTCCACCAAGAAGCCATGGGATGATGGCTGACATCTCAGTAAGAGATGAACCAAACCCTGGCCTATAATGTAGGCCCCAAAAGAAACCAATGAGAAGGTGTCAGGATAAACAAGAGACCTATAACCACTGCAAGTCATATAACCCAGAATAGATCTATGAGACAGATACCAGTGATATCCAAAACAACCCAAAGCAGAAGTCCAGAGACACTTAAGATCTCAACAATAAAGCAGACTTAAAAGTAACCCTCAATGACTCAGGGAACTGAGTGGAAGAGGGGGCAGAAAGAATGTAAGAGCCATGGTGGGGGAAGAATATCCAGAGTCATTGCACTCCCCAGCAACAATACACAAAGTGGGTGGAGGGGGGCAATACTGGCTATTGCTTGTAGAATTCATAACCCCCTTCTCCATGGGCTGATCTAGTATGCCCACCAAGGAGGATTCCTTGGAGTTTGGGGACAGAGAGGAGGAAAATGTGGCTACCCTCATTAGATTTACTCATAGATGTATCTAATTATGGCTAATAAAGATATCAACAAAAAATAAGACCCAAGTTTGAATAAAAATATTTTTCTTGCTATTCTGATATATTTTCTTTTGAAGAAAATGTTTGGGAGAGTAAGAAAAAGGTCAATTATAACAGAATGGGCAGGGTCAATATTCACAGCATAACTCCATTGTAAGAAAATCTACCTGATAGTGATTCTTACAGTTTCTATTGTCCATTAAATAAATTCCATTATTCAATGAAAATGATGAATTATTCATCTGAACTGTTTCCAAGAACAGCTCTTGGTTGGGAAATCCTTGCTAAATCCTTGCTGAAACAATGAATGCTGTTCACAAGCTAAGATGCTTCTGAATGTCCTCCACACTGATGACTGAGGAAAGCTCAACCTTCATAGTCATACCAACCGCTTACAAGTTGCAGTGATTCCAAGTAAGTGTTTCTGCTTGTCGTGGTTTTTCTCACAATAACATAAGGACTAACTTTTAATTACTTGTCTTCCCTGATATAAAAAGCAAATTTAATTGCATTACAAATTATCTTATTTTCAAATCTTGCTATTGTTTCATAGCTATTGATGATTAATTACATATTATAAAGTGAATCATAGTTTTACACTGCATAGAAACTTTCTAATTTTTTGTATTTTTTTCAAGGGAAAGAAAACATAAACCATTATGTTTATGTTGGAGTGATTACATATGCTTATATATAAACTTAGGTATGCACCCCTTTGTGTATCTGGCTTTTTGTGGGCAATGAGGTATCAAACTTGGGTCCTTTTCAGGCAAACCATTTAACCAATAAATCATCTCTCCACACCCAATTAAGGTTATGAATGCTTTCTTGGCCGATACCTTGTGAGAAAGGGTTTCTGGGTGGGAGCCCTCTGAAGCTGCTGACCTTTTGGAGCACCTGCTATCTTCTGACTGCAGCTTGTTGCCCAGGGGCCTTCTGGGATGCAGCCACTCTTGTAGGGTGGCTTTCATGCTGAAACCGGGTTTAGCCATTGCTGCCCCAGCATCTCTCCTCTCAGCTTCAGCAAGAGTTGTGTTTTGGGGGGGAGGAGCCTACAAGTAGCTGCTCTCTGGAGTTTCTTCATTTCACTCTTGATCATTCTGCTCCTCAGTTTCTTTTCCTTCATGACTTTAAATTGATCAAAATCAATCATGTTTGCTTTGTTTCTCTGGCTTCAATATTCTTGGTCCCTCTCGTGGGTGCCTGATTTTTATTGATATCTGCCTTCACCCAGGATGTTCCCACATCTGGCAGACAAAGTTTGGTCACTTGAGGATGATGACACTCAGCTCTAGCATTTAAAAGGTCTGTCATAAAATAAATAAATAAAACCAGATATGGCGGCCAAAAGGAAATCTCCACTTAGCACTTAAACACCATATCCATAGCACTCAGGGACAAGGATAAAGTGATTCCTTATTCTTAAAGTTTAATATGGTTCTAAGACAAAAAAAGCTATGATAGAGAATAATATTAAGGTATGCACTTCATATATTTAAAATATATATTAATATATCAAAGCCATGGCATACAGAATTATTCAGTGTGTAATAATTCTATTCAGAAAAACTGATGAACATAAATGGGTACTATTTATATCTATATGTTAGTGTTTATCTTCTTCAACTATGTTTAATTTTTATTCTATGAAAAAAAACAAATATTAAACACAATTAAGGTAAAATATGTATATGTAATACAGAAAAATGCTCAATGAAACTAAAATCAGAACAAAAAATGAAAAATATTATCTCATATATTTAACCTAGAAAAGCCAATATTATCAAAAGAGAAAAATCTACACCCATTTGACTTAAATATATTCCCTGCAAAAAAAACAAAACATGTTGTTAAATATTAACAAACTGAAGTTAAATTTTATATGGAATAATATGGAAAATTTAAAAACACACAATAACACGATTTGCAACATTTTTTAAAACTGTGTTTGCATAACACTCAAGCAAAATCGAGTCCACAAATTGTTGGTCAGACAAGGGACAGCATTTGTGGTCATGGATCTTCTCTGAAAATGTCTTTACAACAGGAAAGTGAGTTTTAAATGGGAGGCAGTGAGACAGTTATAGACATCATGTTCCTCATGAAAAGGAAGTTGTTAAGAAAAAGAACAAGATAGTTTGTTCATCTGCAGCTGTTTCTTAGTGAGATGGGTTGCCCACTGAGGCAGCTTTCCAGCATATGAGGTAATAAAAATATTTCTATATAATTACCTTAGGAAATGTTCTCAAAGAGAGAATTAAAACCTGAATGTCTGTAGATGTTAGAAAGGTAATATAAATTAATGGATCAAGCAAGATGTAAGATTATTAACATTTCAACAATCATAACTGGCCTTTTGCTGTGTTGTTGGATTCAAAAAATCATGGTTACAGAAAAAAAGACTTTCTTCCTTTGTGGCAGTGCTACAGAAAAGCACAACAGAGAGGGTGAGATTTGGTGACATTTGGACAGAATGTCACAATACAATTAGTGAAAAGGGACAATAAACGTCTGGATGTGCTGCTCCAGCTAATGACTATATAAGAATACAGCTTTCATTCATTATTATTCTTTATTAATTTGTTAGCAAGTGGGTTACATGGGATCAAACATGCATAAACTTGTTGCATTGTTTTAGAGGAATCTATAAAGTTATATGGAATCAAATCAAAATTATATAATTGATTACTTAATTTCTTTAAAAAGCAAAATTTTATGTGTTTCTTTAAGAAAGAGGAGAAAGATATTAGGCATGCCAGGGTCTCTTGCCACTGCAAATAAACTCCAGACACATCTGCCACTTTGTGCATCATTTTATGTGGGTCCTGAGGAATTGAACCCAAGCAATTGGCCTTAACAAGCAAGTACTTGAACCACTGAGCCATCTCTCCAGCCCATCTAAGAATTAATTTAATACAGCCATATCACACATACAGATGTATACATTGTGAAACATTATTTTATAAATCAAATACAGCATAGAATATGTGATTTGGCAGTTTGAAAACTTTAGACATTAGAATTCACAAATTCTTGCAGAGTTTTATATGTTGCTAGAAATGTCTGACCATATTGTAAATCTTCTTATTCTAAGTTTAATACATGAACAAGTAGTTATAAACTCTTCAGTTTCTAGGATCAAAATGCAATCTCCATTTTCAAGTGGAATTTAAGATTACTGGGTTTCTTGAAAAAAGATATGTTCCAACTATCTTTGCTTACATCTGAGGGTAAATATAGAATTCTTTTAATTATTTTACAAGTCATTAGTGAAGATTTAAATTGATACAACTTTCTAAATAAGCATTTTTAAACAAAATCAATGGTGATAAGGCTTTGTCAGATGAAACTCCTAAAATCATTTCTTCTCTCAGTACTTTTTAATATAATCATTATCAAGTATATGTAGGGGGCATAAACTACTGGGATTACACAAAGTGTCTGTTAAGAATAAGGTGATTCCTTTTTCATCCTTAGTGATTCCAGACATGAGAGTAACAGAAAATGAGTCTCCTCACACTGTTCCTTCTATTAACTGAGCACCTTGAAGAAGTCATGCCCATTACTAACAGATAAAGCAAGGCACAATCCTCAATTTAAAATGTGCATCCAAAGGACCAGGGAGGGCTGAATAATTGCTCCTTTTTGCATTAGAATTTCAATTTAAAGATTGTATGTGTTGGGATATTTCTTTTTTTCCTTTTTTGCATTGGGAAGGTTCATACATGAACATACTGTATATTTGTCATATTCCCATTGTCTTCTCTCTCCTCTCTCCATGCCAGAGTCCATTAAGGGCTCTTCGCCATGAGGTGCCAGTAATCACTGTGAGTTCATGAATGAGCCAGTAAGCTTTATGAAGGCATAATGGCTCACAGTATACCTTCTCACCATGTACCTTTACATTCTTTCTTTATCCTCTTCTGCAATGTTCCTTCCCTGAAACTTTGAAGGCTTTTTTTGTAGTCTTCTTTAATGGTCTCTTGTCAGTGTCTTATTTCCTCAGTGTCTATCTCCATATCGCTGGAGAAGGTTCTCTGGTTATCAGTGAGAGCAGCATTCTTATTTAATATTTAATCCACCACTTATTGCTTCTATAAGGTTTCCTGGGCTTTGTTAGATTTGATAGAGATGACTGACTGTGCTACAGACCCTGCTTTCTTTTCTTGTTAAATTGATAGGGTCTGGATCTCTAAATATTCTTTTAATCACTGTTTGAAAATATCAATTAAATGTAATTGAGAGGTGATCATTGATGTAGTGATCCTACTTTATTGTTATAGTGAGAAAAGGTTTTTTTCCTTAGTTTTAACATCTATTTTACTTTTATTTCATGATTCTACAGCTGAAATGTGCTATTCCTCACCTCAACATTTTCATGGATTTCAAAATATTAATACAATTAGGGTATATACAGATTACTCTCATACTCTGGCATCCAAGGAGGATGTGACTGCTAATTCTCTTTCAACAAACTATGCAAACACGAAGAATATATTTCATTTAAAAAGTTGCATGTGGACTTAATAAGACCATTCTTTTCATGGTATTTAAACTCAAGAAATTTGACTTGCTAATATCCAGATTCTTAAGATTCTTATATTTTAAAATGTTGGCTTTGATATTATGCTTAACTTCATTAATTGTTCAT
This sequence comes from Zapus hudsonius, assembly GCA_004024765.1. Lineage (NCBI taxonomy): Eukaryota > Metazoa > Chordata > Mammalia > Rodentia > Dipodidae > Zapus > Zapus hudsonius. Next base: position 27,824 of record PVHP010016920.1, on the reverse strand, counting down.
TTCACAGTGTTCAGTGTGATGTATAAATCATGCATACAATATCCATTATCTAACCCAGACACTTTATCTGGCTTCCATCTCAATTTTTCTAACCTCTCTTCTATATGAACGGGAACTCTTTAAGCTGCCCATGTGTGAGAAAATAGTAACCTTTCTGAGCCTATGTTAATATTTCATTTGGCATGCCATCTTCCAGAAGGATCTGCTTTGTTGCCCATGAAACCATGTTATTATCTCCTTATGGCTGAGTGATGGCAGAGTTGGGATTTGTACCACATTTTCCTTATGCATCAACTGCATTATCCCCTCCTTTCTGTGACTAAATGCCTGAAAAGAAGCAGGGAAATTGAGAAAGGGTTTATTTTGCCTTCTTGTTTAAGAAGGCTCCTTTTCCATAATTTATTTTTTTCCTTTAAGATTCCAGGCCAATAGATGAAGCTGCTCACTTGCAGGATTGTTCATTTTCTCCAGATTCACCTGTCTGGACACACCCTGACAGACACATAACAATCTGTGTCTCTTCTAGATGCTTTTAAATCCAGTTCTCTTGGAAAGGAAAGTTAAGCATCACATGAAATCCTACTATTTTGGACACGTAGGTTAATCCTATATCTTAGTGACCTAAGACGTGAATGATGCTACAATAAACATGGACATTGAGCTATGGCTTCCTTATGCTGATGTCATAATTAGATTGACTGCAGAGTCACATGGAAATTCCATTTTTTTGGATGTTTAGTCGCTTCCATGAGAGTCTTCATTAATGGTTTGACTAAAGTCCCCTCCTTTGAGCCATGCATCTTCTCTATTTTTTCTTCTACAACTTTCTGGCAATGTTTGCCTATGATTGCCATTGTGATTGCAATGAGAGGTTCCCATTTTTACATTTAATAAATACCTTTAATAACACCTTATCCTTTAAGCAAATAACTGTATGTTAAAATAAGTTTACATCATTAAAAGTGACACTATGATCAGTTCATTTATCTTTGCAGCTATTGCAAAATTCTTGTCATGTAAAAGATGGAAAATATGGTAGATTTTTTGTTGTTATTAGCATTATTTACAAAATTATATTATACCTTTAAATTCACTGTGATTATTATTTCTTCACATTCAATTCCGTTTCTCTAAAATAAATTAACTTGTAGTCTTTCTGATCTGTTTTTATGATTCCCCACCACATTAATTAACAGCCGAAGTAATAAATTATATTTTGAAGTACTACTTCAGTAAGTTCATTGGTGAAATAAATATTATACTTTAACACATTTTGTATGTTAGATACTTATTCAAAGAGAAAATACTGTGAAGCCATTTTCTTTAATACTATGACAAAATATTAAGTACATTTAATGCATATTATGATCAAGAAAAACAGACAAGAATTCTTTAGTGGCAATTCTTACGAGTTCAAAGAGTGAGCTGCTGCTTTAGCAGAGTCTCTAGTTCCTGTAATTCTTTCATTACCTGAAGTTCCAAAAAGTGAGATTGACTGAGATACATGAAATATGGATTTTATTTCTTTGAAGTTTCAAAAGTCTATAAATGTTGTTGTTTCTTAAGAGAAAACAAACCGTGAGCAATGATTGAATAAAAATATCACTAAGAGCCATATTCTGAAGCCAATAATGCAAATCTTAAATAGATATAAACAAATTATTTTTGCAACTCAAAGGAGAAAAAATTTTGGCTGGGAGCAATGCAATGAAAAATATAATCAAAAAGCAAATTAATTAATTGCTTGGAGCTTCCTTCCAGAAAAGGTTGAAAACTGCCTTGATATGAGAATCTAGAGGGAAACTTGGGGATGCTCTGTGTTTTCCAGTGATGTGTCTTAGAGAAGTGATGGGCTGTCAATCAAGGGACTTTAGCAGTCTTCCACAAATAAGTGCATGTATAGGTTTCCAAAACGTGTTTAAAATAAGTAAGTAAAATAAGCTTATGGAATTTTTGCAATTGGATAAAACAATGGGCTCTATCCTTTATGCATATTTGTTTTATGAACATTGGCTTTGAGACATATGATACATAAAGTACTTGATTGTAACAGGGCAGAAAATATGTGATGGCTTTAACTAGATCTGAGCTGAATGTAGGATTAAGAGTGCTTGTGTAGATAAGCATAAAATACACAGTGTGCAAAAATGTATCAATAATATTTCAAGACTTTAGTCTATTTTCTCCATTATTATGTATGTTAAATACGAAAATATTAATGATTCATGCCTTAGGCATTAGATTTTCTATTAAAACATAAAATTCAAATTACTTCTAGGATTTGTGACAAGGAGTACAGTTCAAATCACTTAAATATTTAACATAAAATCTGGATGTTTAACCTTAGAAGAATTTGGCAAGTTATGTCATATGCTGAGGTTGAAATAAGCTAAGACCAGCTTTAAATAACTAATTCTATGTAATACTCACTACCTACATTTTAATTATGTTTAATTACCATTTAGAAGTGACAAAACTAAAGCTTAGTAGAATTAGTTGATTTAGCTTTCACTGAGTAATATTAATATTTAATCTCAGACTGACAAGCAAAAAGCTTACTTTTTGTGGTGTGAATGCTGCAATCCTTGGTCTACTGAGAAAAATGTTTGTATTTGTAACTGACCTTTCATTGTTTGGGACAGATTTGTGATGGATAGTGATCAGTGCAGAGGGATTTTTTATGAGTTTGAGACAGATAGCACTAGACAAATGGACAGGATCAGTGTTAATGTTTGAGGGGAACATGAAGAAAGCATGTCCAGAGTGGTTTTTGTTATCTGCCCACAGTGAAAAAGAAATCTTCTATTCCATGTACGTGTCTGAAGTGAGTGGGATCAGCTCCTTCTAAATAATGATGCTAGTGTCTAGTTTTCTGATGCCACAGCTAGTAATTTCCAGAGGACCTCCTTTCAGACAACTCCCAGACTTCTGCAAGGCCCTGAAGCGTAATTTTAATAGAACTCCAAAATATATTTCTATACATCAAAAGGAAGCATTAGGGGCCCCACAGTTTTAAAAACATTTAAAAATTAAAATTAAAAATTTAAATTTATCAAATGATGGACTACGAATAATGTACATATCCAAATCTAGTGTATTCAAGTAGAAAGTATGTGTAGATATTTATGTACAACTAATGTAAGCACGTATGTAGTTTTTTACATATTTTTATTTATAATGTGTATCATATATAAGTATATGCATTGATTGTCTAAAATAAATTATTAATATGTTTCTTATGATGGGTTCAGAATAACCCATGAGATTAAGAAGTTAGAAGACAAAGTATTGTAATATACAGAAATTAAGATGACTCACAACTGTAGAGGAATAGCACTTATTGTTTAATAATTTAAATATCCAATGGTTGTATAATTTGTCACTGAAAAGCAGATATAAAATGTTTGTGATTTTTTTCCCCATCATACATCTGGCATTAAATTTATTTTATATTTTCAGCATTATACTTTTTTAAAGTTGTCATGATTGATAAAATAAGAATTTCCCCAAAGATTTTTTTTTAATTTCTGTTGCAAACAGTACCTATGACTACATATAATAAATAAATATTCATTAATATTGGAATGTTAGAAAATCACTGATACTCTTCTTACCATTAATGGAAAATGCATATTTACATCATATCCTTCCAACACCCCTTTGGCTTTCTCCTACTTCACAGATCTTTGTATCCCAGAGGAAAGCACAAATTTGCAGATTTTTGTCATCCGTTGAATAAACATGAGATGGGTCCTCCCAGCAGCTTGCAGATTGTAAGAAATGCTCAAATGGCTTAGATGTGAAGAAGCCACATGCCGTCTTGGCTCTGTTTATTTTACGTCTGTGACCTGTGTGTTCAACAGCTGCTTCTTCATCTCCTTATGCAAAATTAGGAAAAAAAGTTAACATTTGAAGAAAATGCACTTCATTTAATATTAAAAATAAAATTCTCTCTGGCATTTTCTCAAAATCCATTACATTTTATTTAAGGATATTGAACAAAAGAACACATTAACTAGTCTATATTTTACAAATAATTTCTGTTTAAAATATTGATATATTTTATGATTAATGTTGAAGTTGTCAGTCATTTTATCATTCTGCATATATTGATGTGGAAATTATTCCTCTAAATATGTTATCTTGTCACTGCTGACAAAGCAGAATATGGCCCTGCCTTCATAGAGCTTGTTGAGTACAAAAGATAAAATTCAATTCCAATAAGCCAGAGCATTAATAATTAAGTTCCCATTTTTTTCTGAAATATTATCAATGCATAACTCTTGTAGGATAGATTGAAATAACAAAGTTTTTCATTGCTAAAATTGTACTTATAGAATGCATACATAATCAACTTAATGTATAAACAATAGGGCTGGACTGGATGAATAGCTTAGCTCTTAATGTTACTTGCCTGCCAGCTTGCTGGCCAGACTTTGATTTCCACATACCCATGTAAAATAGTATGAAAAGTGGTGCATGCATGTACCTGTGATCACAAAGGTCCTGTGTAAATGAGAGTCAGAGCGAAAAAAAAAAGTATCTAGAAACTCACACACAGAAAGCAAGCAGAAGAAATGATGGGTAGTGGGGTATAGAAGACCCTGTCCTCAGCAAAGTGGAAGAGGACATACATACACTCTGAGTTTTTCCTCACACTTCCATACGTGCACTGTGGCATACATTCATCCATATATACATTTATATGTATACATATTTATATATACATATAAATAAACAGTAAAAAGTTATATAGAACATTAAGTGAAGGATATTCTAGAGAAAGTAAAGTGAGGAAGTGATTAAGATTCAGGAAATGGCAGAGAGAGAAGTTGATGTCTTTCTAGACAGTAGCTTTAGGCCCCTATGATACTCTTCTGAAGGGAGATAAAAGCCAGGGTCAAAGGAAATGTACACAACTATCTTGAGATGAGCATGTTCATTAATTCACAGAGCCAGAAAAGCCAGAAGAGCATATGATGTCCAAGACCAACAATCCAAAAAGTCCACATGGCATATATATTATGGTAAGGTTTTTATATTACTCTAGAAAAAAATGACTCATATGTCTGCAAAGCAGTTAATAACATGATCTTCTGAATGATGGTCAAAAACAGAATATTAAAAAGATATAGCCCTTAAAGACTGGGGAAGTGACTGAGTGGTTAGAAGTGCTTGTGGTAAAGCATATAGCCAGGGTTCAATTCCCCAGAACCCACGTAAAGCCAAGTGCACAAACTGGTACATGTTTCTTAAGTTATTTTTGCAGGGATAACAGCCTCTGGCAAACCCATACACTAGTTGTGTCTCTCTGTTTAAAATAAATGCATTTATTATTAAAAATAATAGCAAAGTGAAACTGGTTTGGAAGATCTTGATGTACCTGTCATTAAAGTAAGTTCAATTAGTTATTGTGAATGTCGGTGGTATCCTCAACAGTTTTAAGACTTATTGTGTCATTTTCACCTTATAGTACCATGATGTTTATATCATTTCGCCTTTCTTGGTGAAGAATTTAGTTTCTTCTTTATTTTTCATAAAGAGGAATACCAAATATTTTCTTCAGTCCTTTCTAGTGATGAGATTTTTCTTTCCTGGTTTGTGAATGCAGTTGAACCAAGTATGGCTTCACAAACATGCGCTCTCATATAATGAAGGCATTTTCCATGTGTGGCTGAATTTATTTGCATTGTTTTTGAAATTTTGTGTCAGTATTATCACAAAAATGAGCTAAAATGTCCATTTATCTTATGCCATCAGCATTACTGTGATTTGATTAGACAGAATGACCCTACAATTTTTATACCTTCTTGAGAACTCTGGTATAATTCTGAAATTATGCCATCATTCATGAAAAACAAAGTTTTCAAATTTTTTGGATAAATTTCTAAAAATTGATTTATGCTATTTGAAATCTAAGTTTCAAAATTCATTAATGAGTCAGTTATATTAAATCATGTATGACTTATTTAATTAAAAATTATATAATATACTGATATGCTCTGAATTCATTTTCTTCATGGTCAAAGTTTCTACTGCCTCAATGAGTATTTGATTTCTGTTGGAATCTCTTCCATGGTTTCTATCTCTTCTCCACCATAGGATGTACTTTTCCCAAGATTTACTTTTTATTTATTTAATACCTTTATTATGAATAAGTATATACACTTTATGAATAATTCTTGTGAAGGTGTCCCCATTTCCCTCCTTTGCCTCTCAATTGCTGAGAGTAAAGGAATGTATCACCATGCCCGGCCACTATTTACTTTTGTAGTTTCTCATCATCTCTCAGATATCTCCAACCTTATGTATCCAAAAACAACCTTTATAATCTTAATTATATTTTTGCATGATTAATATTCTTTTCTCAAAAATCTAATTTGTCCATTTCTTGATCCTCTGATATAACTTTTACTCATCCCTTTTAAATAAATAGTATATTAATAGATTCTGTTGAATCTTCAATAATTGACAAAAGTAGTTTTTTCCTTTCTCTGACCATTGAGTTTTCCACTGAGTTAATGTCGCTTTGTTGTTGGTGTTGTTAAAATGACTTTTGGCTCAGAAATGTGTGTCATTAATGACTCAAAACCAGATTATGCAATATTGTCTTATCAGTTTTTGGAGCTTAAGAAGAGGCATGACACCCCTCAGTAACAACATACTAGGGCCAGGATAACCTGGCTGAATACTAGGCTATCCATGGTCCCTTGTCACAAGGACTGATCCAGACGACCCATGGAGGAGGATATCCAGCTGATTGGGTATGGGGAAGGGGGGCATCGGGGAATTGGGGATAACAACTCATTGTTGGCCCACTAAATAATGTAACTCATTATGGAAAATTTAAAAAAGAATACAATGCTTTTTAGAAAATACCCTATTTGTGTGTTTTACAGTAATTTTTATTATCTTTCCAAGTCCATAAGCAAAATGAATTGTGTTCTCATTGTGGAAAGTAGAGGGTGAGTTTTGTTTCTGTGTTTATGTGCACCATCCTTTTATGAGGATGTATTTAGAGACCTTGAATTTGGCCCATGTTGTTTTTGTCCCCTGTATAGGCAGATAATTAAAACCCAAGACATGGCATCCAATGATTCTGAAATACCCCGCGGCTGCCACCTACTTCAAAGAACACTTTCTTCTTTGAATTCATGCAATGCCATCACTTTCAAACACACCCGTCTCCCTTACATTCTTGCCTGGGGTGAAATGTGCTTGAAATGAAGTTTTCCTATAATTTTTTCCTTTGGTTTTGGTGTGTTATACTAGAAGGTTAGCTCACATTGTTAAGATAGCCAAATGTTCATTACCATAAATACTCCAGCTTCTATATAGTTTATTATTGTATGTCGTCTGAAACACTATTCCTGTTCCCTTTTAAAATGTGTATCTCTGCTATGTATTATATTATATTTTAGATATTAAATAAAAACAAAATTTTAAAACACTAACATAAATGTTTATAATAAATCCCTCCATTTTCTAACCATATAACTTTTGTACATCACTCAGTACATAATTATAAGCTTTTTGAAATTATATTTTGTATAACTTTTTTCCTTCTGGTAAGTCTAAACAGAATTTTTCATGACCTAAATAGTTTTTGTTATTGTTTCTAAATCTGAGTGCTTCCATATTCTGTAGGTGATTCACAATCATTTAGACATTGAATTAGAAAATAAATAGGTAAGACCTTACCAAGAAATGGCATTCTATTATTTATAAAATGTCTTAGAAATGGTAACTCGCATTGATGTTTTGATGTTTCTGGTTTATGAGGAACTGTTACCAAAATACTTTAAACAATCAATTATCAATACTATGTTAATTACAGGGACTGCCAAAAAATTGCCAAATGGACAGTACTGCAATGATACAAATAGGAAATGGGGAACTGTTTCAAAATGTGTTTCCATTACCTTATATCCGCTTACATGTGATATCATTAACTAATGAGTAAGGCAAAAGTCTTGGCATATATTATGTGAATAAAAGGTAGTTTTGTTTTATTTTCCATGAAAGGGCATTCCAATGTACCTGTTAAAAAGAAAACTAAAATATGTTGAAATTTAAGTTATCAGTAAGGATTTTGAATGTTTAATAAAATTAGGACTAAGGTGGAAAAATGTTAAACACTTGAAGCACAAGTGTAAAGATGAGTTTGAATCCCAGAATCTCAATAAATGCTGTGAGGGTATGGTGATGCACAGGTGCTCCCCATGCTTGAGGTGGAGATGATCACTGGGTCAAGATGCCCACCTAGACTAGACATATGGACAGACCCAGGTCAAGTAAGAGGCCATTTCCAAGGAAATAAGGTTGAGAATAACCGAGGAAGACACTGGACATGGACCTCTGTGTTAAACATGCACACTGCAAGTGAAGTTAGTGAGGTAATAAGTTTTACCTCATTTGATATGCAGAAACGTAGAACTAGGATAAAAATACTTTTCAGTTCTCTAACATTTTGCTGTTTAGGTCAAAGCAATGAAAAAACCAGTAATGGAAATTTCTACCATAAACAAAGTTGTGTGACCTAATGATTGTGGTTTTAATGTGAGGTTTGCAAAGTATTCTTAATATAAGAAGGTAGGGATGAATATATTTCAAATATTTATTACATGAGGCAAGCTTATGAATCACATTATAAGGAGGCTGGGAATATCTCTACCTAGATTTATACTTATCCACCATTCTTTAGGAAAATGATGATGACCAGATGAAGTGTAAAACAAAATATCCATTCAGGATACATTTATTTTTCAAAAACTGTTGCCATAGGAAAGATAATAACAATCTACCTATAAATATTTAGTTGATGAAAGCAAGCTCATTGTCTAACTTCATTGTTATCATTTCCAATGTCTCCCAAAGTTCACTCACACTACTGTATAGTCTTTTCCTATTTTGTGTTTCTCTCAGCTATTGGGTATTAGATATAAAAAAATATGCTGAGCAAATAAGAATAAGTAAAAGTAAATGAAAACGTGCCTTTAAGAACTTCTATTATGAGAAAAAGTTATCAATCAAAGTGACACATTGGATTAAAATTATAATTATTTGTTGTCACAGAGTAAAGAACAAGAGATGTGTTTTTAGTATTTTTTCCTTGATGGTGATTTTGGGAGTTTTCCTTAAAAGGGAGTTTTTCTGGTACAAAGCATGGGTTCAGCAGTTAACCAGTGTGAGAAAACCTTATAAATAAGCAATCTGTATTATAAGGCTGACTGGCTATGATCAGGAAAGGAGTCAAGTGTTTGCACAGCTCAAAAGGAGATGACGCAAGTGTTGCTGTGATGATACTGGGCTGGAATTTAGCAACTGCTTTTCTTCCAAGCACAGTGAAAAGCCAGCAATCATTGTAGCACGGTAAAAAACAGAAGATTTGGACGTTTGTAAGCTTTACTCTTAACGTCTAGGCAAAGAGAGTACAAAAAAGTCAATGTTCAAGTGAGTCAACCTTAATTTCCTCATGGGTTGAATGAGGATATTTTTGTTTATCTCCTAGAAGGATAAGAGTCAATGCTCATATTTTTACCTTGCTAGGGTTTGAAATATTAACTGAATTTTAATTGCATTTAGCAAAATCTTAAAAAAAAAGACATGATCTTACCCTAAATATTTTGACTCAACATTAAGGAGATATACTCTCCTCATAGGATTCCATTCCATTCCCTTTATACATACATGCACTCCCTCATTTCTTTGAAAGTGAGAGAATATCTCCCTCAGAAGTATGTTCTTGTTGCCAGGAGGCACATAAAGTAGTAGATCCCATCACCAACCCAAATCTGGAGCACTATCATTGCTTCAAAATGTAACATGTTGTGACATTTTCAGTTCTCTCTAAATAACTGGATGCATATCTTGTTAGAAAAAAAAACAAGCAGAAAACAAAACACAAACATAGAAAACCACAACACAACACTTACAGCTACATACCACAGGCTAGTGTGGTGTTTAAATGTAAAATGTTTCCCATAACCTTAACTGTTGGTGACCAAGTTTGTTACTAATCCTCCTGCTGGTGGAGCCTGGCTGAAAAGATGTTTCCCTGGGGTGGGCCTTGAGGCTTACTAGTCCAGGTGCTCAGAAGCTAATCACTGACTGCCATCATGATATAGGAAGTTGGGAGCTGGGCACCATGGGCTCCATTGAGATGAAAATGGCACTAGAAGCTGCAAGCCTTAAATAAATGCTTTCCTTCCATAAGCTGCTTCTCTTCAGAAGTTTTGTGCAAGCAACCAGAAGCTAACTGCCAAAGTCAGGAATTTAAGACTCTGAAAGAAAGCACTACAGTTTTAGTATGTTTCCAATATATTATTATGGAAAGATTTACCTGTCTAATATGTGAAAGAAAAACCTTTCTGCAGAAGGAAACAGAAGGGCAAACAGACAGACATCATCTTTTGAACTCCCCCTAGCATATAAGAATATAATATATAGAATATAAGTATTCTTTTTTTTTCTTATAAATAACACAGTAAATGACTACAGACCCCTCACAGTGCACATTCCACATTAAGCTCTTCCCAGAGTTTTATGTGCGGGAACTTGGAGGCTGGTCAGTGGGAGATGTATCCAAAGACACACACTAGACCAGTACTATGATCCCAAGTTACTCTTTGGCTGCATGATGTTTGTGTGGACAGCTAGATGTGAATGCAAAACACAGACAGAAACTGCTACCAGCACAGATGAAAACTATGCACACAATGCAGCAGCCATATATCAGTATTCTTAAAAGACCAATTTTCTCAAGTCGAAAACATCAGAAATTATAACATAATTAAACATTATGTGAAAGAAAATTGACTGAAATATATTCTGTATAGGAAGTCTTAACTATGTTCAAAGTAAATATAGCATAAGCCCAATCTTCCCTGTAATCAAAAATTTTATAAATTATGTGCTAGAATTATGGTAGTTATTATTTGATTCTTCTAATTTTTACATGCCTATTTATCTTTATATAAAGTAATGCAAACATAACAATAGCTGATATTTCAAAAGAGGGATTTGAATGTTTCCTATTGGATTTTATCTCACTGTTGAAACTTTGAAAGAAAGAGGTAAATGGAAAGGTAAATATTATTTTAAATATCATGCTCTAAATATACTGTTGTACTCATCATTAGTTACTGAATTTAGCCAAAAAATGAATTTATAGAATTAGTAAATGTATTAGTCAGGGTTCTCTAGAGGAAACAGAGTTGATAGAATGGAGTATAATAAAAGGGAATTTATTGGGGTAGCTTACTACAGTCCAACAATAGCAGTCTGTAGGCCCACAGCTGAAGGAACCGGTAGCTGTTCAGACCACGTGGCTGGATGTCTCAACAGTCCTAATCCAGCCCAGAAGGCCTGATGGCTCCCTGGGGAGTTGTGGCTGACAGTCCACAATGTGAGGCCAAAGAAACTGGTTCCGATGTCCAGGAAGGGTATGAGAGCAGGATGCGAGTGCAAGTCACAAACAAGCACTAGCAACCGGGGGAGGAAGGAAGAGTGTCTCCTCCCCCCTAAGCTTCCTTATATTAGTCTCCTTCTGGAAGGCCCACCCACTGGGAGAAAGGGCTCACTCTGGAGAAGGGAACTCCTCCCTTCTCCAAAATCCCAAACTCAGAGACCTGCCAAAGATTATTACAGATTGGACAAATTTAACCATCACAAATCTCCAAAATCCCAAAAGGAATTTGTTAATCCTTTCTGCAGGCAAACTGAGAGACCCGCCCAAGGTTATTATGGATTATTACATTGGTCAAGTTGACAAATAAACTTAACCATCACAGTAAATATTTTGGCTTTATTTTTATTAAAATGTGACAATAATAATGAATATCTCTTATGATTCTAATCTGTCCTGAGAGGGCAGAAAGGAAAATTGAAAAGAACCAATTTGTCTTTTTTCTTAAACTTGCACAATTTATGAACTATCAAATTCCGTTTAAAGACACGTCCAGGACATTTGGAAGAGAATGGTACACTAATAAGCAAGGCACAATGACAAGAAATGTATGATATTCTTACAGAAGAGCAGCTTCATCCTGAGTCCCTGGCACCATGAACAAATATGATATAATCACTCTTGACATTCTTTCTGATGAATGTCTGAAGTCGTTCAAGATAGAAAGCTACTTCTCAGGAATAAGGGTCTTTCCAACACATTTTCAGGTGTTCAATAAGAATATGAAATATCTGGAAATTTCCAGTAACATTTCCCCTATTGGAAATAGTGTGTTTTAAAATTAATTATCTATATGCAAGTAGAGAGAGAAATACAGACGGACAGAGAGACAGACAGACAGACAGAATGGACCTCCAGCCAGGGCCAATGAACTCAAGATGCAGCTGATTGGGGTCACTAACACATACATTTCCAGAACTTGGGTGCCAAGAATGGCCATGAGTTAGATGATAACCTGTATTATAGAGTGAGTTCTAGCCCAGCCTGAACCAACCTATCTCAAAAACAAACAAATAAAGAGGACTTGCATAAATTTTCATTCTTGTTTTAATTTGTATAATGATTAGAATATATGCTTACATTTAAATATTGCTTAGAATAATGCTTAAAATAAGGAAAGCTAAAATAATTTTACATTGCCATATCCATCATCTATTATTTATCTCTTCTATCGATGTTTCTATCCATATTTGTTTTGAAATAATATAACTTCAAAATAATTGAAGTTATAGGACCTTAAGATGTAAATATTTTAATGTTTTAAAACTGAGTAATAGAAAATCTTATTTCCTCTCCACAATATATACACTGAATTTGGGGGAGAATTCTTGCATCTTAGGCTACATGCATCATGATGGACTAGAGCCCACCCTAACTACAGTGACTCTTGGACTATAACTTCTGTTCTGTCAAAACTGAAGAAAGCTGAACATTGCATGCTTCTAAATACATTACTCTTCTCTCCACACCATCTGCACCTGTGTCTATGGTGAATTGCCCAAGGAAAAAGTAAGTGCGGTTGGGTAAAAGACAGAATAAAGCTCAACTTAGAGCAATTTGGCATAGCTGTTACAGCTGGGAAGTGAAAGCGGCAGATGGGTTATGTTGACTTCCTGAAATCAGAAATGAGAAACCTTATATCTAGCAAAACATTTGCAAAGCCTCCAAGGGAAAGATATTACAAGTTTCCAAATGATAACCAGAGAATAATCAGGTGGCATTCTGGAAACTGTGTAGGACAACTGTAGAGTAGGAAAGAATTCTGAACCTAGAATTATAGATACTTCATTTTTGGCAAAAAGCTTTGATAAATGAAAGAATATTCTATTTTTAGCTTACAAAAAATCCTTACAAATGAATTTTCTCTTCCATGTATACACGACAGAGACTTTTGAAAAAACAGCACTAAAATTGAATGTTCAATAAAGTCTAATAAAATCCAAGACCAGAAGTATGCCTATATTTAAATGTTTGTCCATTTTTGTATTGATCCACAGTGCTCCCATTGTGTAAAAATGATAAAATATTTACTTGACAAGTTTAATTCACAAAATTATTTACCAATGCATTCTTAAAGACCTAATATTCTCTCCTAGAATTCAATATTGTTATGAACAATTGCACAAAGAAAGTTAAAAATATTACTTACCTCTCTCCTGCAATATTCATTCATGAACTTGTCATAATATATTTTTTAAGAGCAGTGTATAAAATTAAACTAAATATTTAATTCCCCTCATTCTGAGCATATACAAATGTTTTTGCTCACATCAAATATACTGTGCACCAGCCCAACAGCTGAGATGTAAACTGTCTGTTTAGGATGACAATATTTTATCCTTTATTTAATTCAGCCGAAGGCTAAATTTATATACAATCGTTTAAAACACTTTTCAGAGATGTAATTTTAGGGATGAAGATATGACTATATTATTACTTAGTACTTGTAGTATTGCAGCTTTTAAATATCATCTAGTCTTTCCCCTTTTTTGGTTTGTCGACATGACTTTCCATCAGCTGCTGAGGCCTCTGAGAGCATCTGCCTGGCAGGAGTCAGATGCTAAGTGTTTTCTCACACTGGTCATTTCCTCACTTATATCATTTTGCTATTGTTGGTTCTATATTAGTGACTTGAACATCTATCTATATGAATGAGTTTCCCTCTTTAACTGTCCTTTCATTTTTTTATGAAAAGAATAACTTTTTCCCATCTTGAGTAGGAAATGTAAAGTGTGTATGAGTGCTTGTATAATAAAAATGTCAAAATACACATTTCTCAAATTAGTTTCATATTCCACAACCGCCTATCATGGTTTTAATGGTGATTTGCCTGTCTGGAATCAGAATTTCAGCCCATCTGAAACTGTTTAGTCCTTGAAAAAATTGCTCAGCTGTCCTTTTTCAAATGGTTCAAATGGGGCGATCAGTGTCAAGGTGCTCTTGAAACTGAAATAGCAAAGGAATAAAAGGCAAAAGTTGTACTTTCTGAAGAGCTATCAAACCAGAAAACACACATTTAGAAGTGTCAAACAGCTTCTCTCTGACACAAGCATGCTTCTTTTTCTAGACCCTCAGAAACAGTTTTGTTTTAGTAAGAAACAGGCATAATTTTAAAAAAAATAAAATTTCATATGTTTTTAAATTAGCATGAAATGGAAATTTGATAAATACACAGGATAACAGATCATGCCCCAGGCTTAAAGTCTAAAATACATTGTACCTCATGAATATTACTTCAAATGTTTTATATTATCATTGTGTTTCATTATGTAATTCTATTAATCAAAAATTATTTATACCTGTGGTTACAAAAACAGGGATACATTCAAATAATTGTTCCCTCTATGTACATTACACATTTTTGTTTTTCTAGTCAATTAATTTGTACATAATCTATGGTAAAAATTTAGAAGAATCATACTGATTGCAAAAAAAAAAAACTAGCAGAAAATTATTTTTAGGGACAAGAGACCTAATGAAGATGGAAGAGAAGTAAAATGTTGGACCTGATAGTTTGGAGCTGGCAAAGAGACACTCAATGCTTCAAGTAAGTAGGAAGATACCCTCTGACCTTCCCATGCATGCTATGGTCCACACTTATCCAACCACACACACTGAAGCAGTCCTTGTGCACACACTAAAATTTAAAAATTATAAAGCCATTTGATAATCTTACTGTTAAGTTTTTTGTATAAGCTAGAGTGAGAACTAGAAGAAGAATGAAAGGATATTATCTTTAAATATACAAAAGACTACCTCTTGGTAATATTTGAAGAGACATTATTTCAACATAATTTAATGATAAGTTTAGAATGATCTGTGATTGTCTTGTGTGGGCTCAGGGAAGAATTAGCACATTTCTTTGAAGAAAGTCAACCATTATTTCTTTTCTATCTCATTCTTCCTTCTATTTTTGCTTTTTTTTATTTCTGTAATATCTCAATATATGGCTAATAAATAAAAATCAGTGAGTCTTATATGTTTTAAAACAACATTCCATATGTTCTAAGTCACACATTCTAAAGGTATTGATTTATAAACAAATCAGCAATTTTCAAATTAAAGACTTTTTCATTTCTTATTGTCATAATTTTATATCTTTCAACACATCCTGAAATGTTATCTCCACTTACTTTCTCACCTAAAAATTTTGGTACCTGACAACATGTTTGAGATTTTTTTTTGCACTGATATAATTAAAATTATAAATGTAAAACTTAGAATCTAGTTCAAAATAATGATTTAGCTAATGCTTTTCAAGGTCATCCAAGGCTACTATTACGTAATTTAGAGAACAACCTCCAGTACATGTGGCCGTCATGCCTTTGGAATGTTGTATGCTGTAAGAGCATTGTAGACTATCAAAATCTCTAAACAAATAGATTAAGAATTCATATATAAACGGGAGATTTCTCAAAATGACATTTTTCAGTTGTTACTATGTAATAGTTGCCATTATTATGGGTGTTATTAAATGATTATTCTTCTTATGAAATCCAGGTAGGTTATGTTGGGTTCAAGTGCATTCCAAAGAAGATTGAGTCAAGAGACCAGAGTTTGGAGGGGTGCTGCTGTATCAGTGAAGGTTTGATTCTGCATAGTTGTGGTGTTATCTCGATGAATCAATTACGCCAGGCAGCAGGTGTCTCTGTGTATCTTACTGAAAGTTGAAGGTATCTGACTGGAGGTCTTTGTTTACACTTACTTTGATATTTCAATGTGTAATCTCCAGAAGACATTTTGATGGTTTACTTATCATCTATTATACACCTCTCCAACATTTGTTACACCTCTATCTTCAATGTTCTTCTGCAAGAAACTGTTTTATTTGCAAAACAGTCATTTGTGCTGACAACACTGTGAGAAACATCTGTGTACGAATACATACTGTATCAAATGACACGACTTTGCTGATTAAACATTTGTCTTTCTTAGAAAGAAATGAAAGATAATGGATTTGAAGAGAGTTATAGTCATGTAATGTTTTGGGTCATATCATGGAATTATATAAGATTACTCTTAGGGCTTTCAGTTTTGACTACAGGTAGAAGAAGTAATATCAGTTATTGATAGTCAATAACATTATTAATCAGCAAACACCTCAGATGAAATATTTGTGCAGTTATTTGGAACTGAATTGTGTAATTCTTTGGTCTGAACAGTGTAGATGACTAAGTCATTTCCAAAAAAGTCCAAGGGTTGGATATATGTGAAAGGTTTTAGGCTTTTGCTGTAAACTATGTATCAAGACAAATATATTTGCAGTATTTTCAGAGTCTTCATGAGGTCCACTTGGAAATTCTTTACAGAAACAAATATGTTTTTATTTACAGTTAAAGTTTTAAGGCAAATTTCAGAATGCATAATATCAAGGAAATATAAATAAAAAATAAATCAAAACTATTTGCAGTGCCGGGTGTGGTGGTGCACGCCTTTAATCCCAGTACTAGGGAGGCAGAGTTAGGAGGATCGCCATGATTTCAAGGCCACCCTGAGACTACATAGTGAATTCCAGGTCAGCCTGGACTAGAGCGAGACCCTACCTCAAAAACCAAAAAAATAAAAAATAAAAAAAAATAGAGTGATGGAGGATAGAGGGGGATCTTAAAATATTATGAGTTGTTGATATTACGTGGACAAGTTACATTGTCATTCCTACATTTACGAGGATTAAAAGAGCTATTTAAAATTTTGAATTGGGCTGTCTAATAGCTAACCTGGTAAAGCTTGACCTGAGTTGAACCCCCAATTCCGTTGTAATTGCCAGGCATGATTGCATCTCATTGCTGTGGAGGCAGAGGAAGGCAGAAGCCTGAACTGGCCTGGAGCAAGTTTTGCCTCATCCATCAGTGAACATTAGGCCAAAAGGAGGGCAGGCCTCAAAAGTAAGTAGATATGCAAGGAGCACAGGCAAGTGCCTCCTCCTTGTACAAAGCACTTACACACGTGCTACCAAAGTTCAAATTCATGCCCACATTTCTCTTTCTCTCTGTCTCACAAACGCACACAAATAAAGACATTATTTTAAGCACATCAGTAAAGCATGGGATAATATTGAGAGAAATTTATTTGAATGAGAATACCTAAAAGGTTTTGAGTAGCTTAGGCTTTAAAAAAATAGAAACTTTCTGTCATGGACTTGTATATTTTGATTATGTAGAAGATTCTATGTATTTTCTATCATAACCATCTTATAATACACATCATCTAACCATATCTATCTTTCAGCTATCATCTATCATCTATCTATATCTATATTATGTATCTATCTAATCTCTCATCTATTTGTGAATTCAAATTTATTCTTAACTTGAGTTTCTTATGAGTTGATTGCTGGATGAATTAGAAAATTATTCATTATGAAAATTCTAGGAAGCAGAGATAACTTGGAGGAGTGGCTATAAAACTTGAGGTATTTTGACCATGTGAGTAAATAAGAATATTGGAGGAAGGTGGGAGTTTTGTATAATACACTTCTTTTAGATGGGAATGACTATTCTCACTGTGTTGAAAGTAGATGAAGAAACATGGTTCTTGTAGATACAGCTGTATTGAATTACCTGCCAATTTTAACAAAACATGCATTAATGTCTGTACATTAATGAATGCTAGTAGTCAATTGTAAATCTGCAGTGCTACATAAAAGTGAACATGTTTTAGATTAACATATACATATGAAAATTCTCTTTATGGGTGTGAGTTAAAATGATAGACCAGTTGCTACTCAAAAGTACTTTTTTCACTTTTTGCATCAGGCTTTTTTATATCTTTATTATGAATAAGTATATACATTATATGATCAAATATTGTGAATTTGTCCACATTTCCCTCCTCTCTGTCCCCTACTCATTGGGGTCCCTCCTCAGTGTGCATACTGGATCTGTCTATAGATTAGGGGGTTATGAACTGCACCAGGGGTAGCAAGTTTTTTCCCTTTTTTTCTTCCCCCTTTGTGTGTTGTTGCTGAGGAAGGGCGATGTCTCTGGATATTCTCCCCCACCATGGCTCTATCAACCTTTCTTTCCCCTCCTCCACTCATATCTCTGAGTCATGGTGGGTGAGTTTAAAGTCTGCTTAGTAACTGAGATCTTAAGTATCTCTGGATCTTTGCCCTGGGTTGTGTTGGTGTCTGTCTCCATTGGCCTTTCATGGGTTATGAGACTTGTCGTGGTGATATGTCTCCTGTTTGTCTTGTCACTTTCTCATGGGTTTCTCTTAGGGTATGAGTTAAATTAAGAGACCAGTTGCTACTCAAAAATAACTTTATATAGAACATATCAATTAGAAAGATCATCTAAAATTCTACTGTTATATGTATATATAAATTGTATCCATAAGTAAATGCCCACATACTTTATGTATAATCTGGTCTGTAAGCCAAAGTGAACCCTTTCTTCCACAAACTGCTTTTGGTTGCACAGCAACAAGTTAACTATAACACTAAGTGATTCCAAATCCTAAGCTTTAAATAGCTACTTAATGTGTTATGGCTTATGAAAAAGTCATATAGTTCAGCTTGCTCATCATAACATTTTAAAAATGTTTCCACTAAAATTGGAATTTTTGACATCTTCAGTAATAAAGGGATTTAGTAATACCTATTATATCTATGTTTTAAAAGACAGGTTCTATTTGCTAAATATACACTGAGGTCACATGTGTATTATAAGTATCATTTATCATAGAAAAGAAGTGATAGATAAGTAAAGAGTCTGACATATATTAAATATCACCTGACCACATTGTTATGTGCACTTATAATTTTCATCAAACATGAATGAATTCTTTTTTCTGGAAGTCAACCTTGCAAGGTACTAGAAACAAGCACTTTTAACTCTATGCACATAAACCCTATATAAAGAAATGACAATTACTTGTGATCTGTAACCTCAATTTGTAAGAAATTTTCCAATCATAAGAGAAATGTCATCTCCTGTCAATTTAATTTTGCTCTTTCAAGTCATTATATATATTTAAAAATATCCAATGCTATTTCTTCATCTTCTCATACTTTTCTTTGATTCCTTCTCCCTTCCTTCACCTTCTTGACTTTTCAGTCTCATTTCCAAAGAGAAAGGACTTTCAAAAAATAATAAATAAAAATTATAAAAATGAGAAAGTTCTGTCAGTCAGCTCATTAGGGCATGACTTTGCTTCTTTCATTAAGCTATCTTTTTTTAAATAATCTAAATGATTTCCTTCCAGTTTTTATGCTGACTAAGTGTTTCATTCTTTTTGTGCTGCATCTCATTATATGATTCCCAAGCAGGCTTTATTAAAACCTTGGGATTTTTATTCTATCCATGTTCAGGTCTTCAGTTTCCTAGGCTAAGTTGTCTGGTTGGTACCATCATGTTTTGCCACCTGTCATTCTATTTTCTTTTGTAATTCTTTCCTCAAGAGGAGTAATTTAAGCATGCTTATACACTTATCATAAATATGAATACATTGATGATTTATATATTTTGTTCTGCTATCAAGCAAATCGTCATTGTATTTTGGGTCATTTTGCCTGGGTTTATTAAAATACACAGTGAAATGTTATTACAGGTTAAACCATCAAAAGAATTATTCATTATATTTTTTATAAAACCATAACACTGTTATTACTACATTAGAACATCATATATTGATATGAGTGTTATAATTACATTAATATATTTAAACATTGTAGAATTTTACAAAGATAGAAAGCATAATTATAAATGTATTGATTGCTATGATTATAAATATAGGTAGTGCACTTTTTATTAAAAAATTAAATGATTAGGAATTTTATAGAAGGCAGATAAACCTAAATACATTTTCTGGGCCAAAAACATGAAATTATGAGACATTTCCTTTTTTTTACCAATCATTCTCTTTGTTCATGTTAGAATTTATTTCAAAGCACACTGTTATTATTGATTCACAGAAACTTTAATATGTTGGGATTCAGAAGATTAAATTTAACTTTTCTCATGGTACTCCACACCTGGCTTTAAGTTTTTGGCTTAAATGCCCAGGCTAACCTACCAGTTAAATCCATGACATGAAACATGACTTTAGCTTTCAGTCTTATCCAAAGTGAGTGGCACCATTCGGCAAACCCCTGGAGCAGAAGGCACTTTTTCTTTTTACTTTTTTTAATTTTTGTCCTTATTTTTCATTTTACTTTGTAGTCTGGAATAAAGAGTTGTTATATGTTTATATAAACCTATTTATTGTTAATAATAATTAGAGTATGTATATGACCACTTCCCTCTTCCTATCCCGACCCAATGTGGATGCAGTAGAACTTTTTTTAGGTGTAATCTGAAAACAAAGTAAAGGTGGTTAACATACCTTATATGTGCTAGGGCATACTTACTCAGGCCATGAACTTTTAACTTTATATAACCCACACTTCTTTCTTTATTCCTCTATATTTTCTCAAAATCTTTTGTATTGTGAATGTTATTTAGGATATGTTTTTGTATATTGATATTCTGATCTAACATAGATGTTTATTTGTAACATTAGTTTAAGAAAAGCCAATCAATCTGGGAGCAAATATATTTAAGTTAACATTTGGCACTTTTGTATATAAATATCATAAGAATTATAAATTTACAAGGCAAATTCTACATTGATTTAACGTAATGAAATTTGCTGTAGAGATAATTCATAAAAAATGACTTGAGAAATAAAATCTAACAGAATTACAAGTTAAAAATCTATTATTGAACAACATTGATCAGCATAGTGAAATAATCTGCCCAGTTTCCTGACAAGAAATATTTAAAATACTAATAAAATAATTAAAATAAGTGTTGTTGTTTGACTATAAAGTGTCCCTTACATGTTCACGTGATTAAAGCATAGGTCCTTAAAAAGGAGAGGTACTGTCTTAGGAGACTGAAAATTTTAGGTGAGGAGACCTGCCTGGATTACATATGTCACTGGTGTGGTCCTTGGGGGAACTGTTCTCCTGGCTTCTTCTTTATCTTCCTGCTGGCTGAAACAAAGAATATGGCATTCCTTTGTAGTAAAAATATAAAATATATGTAGCCCTTGGGAAGATTTTAATATGTTAATGAATGACTCAACAATTATCAAATATAATATTTTACATAAATTATTTTTATTCAAACTTATGTTAGTAACTTAGGTAATTGACATTTGACCAACTCTGCTTTTAAGAAATAGATACATAATTGTGTTTGAATGCTGTGTGAGGACAGTAAAGTAAAATAATCCCAGAATGTTTTAAATAGGCTTTAGTTTGGTCTCCACTAGATTTCTGTCATCATCCTCTCAGGGGTCACAGGAAGAAATATTAATGCATTTCTATTCCCCAATATGTTTATTTCCAACTTAATAAGATTTGCATAGAACAATGCAGTTAATCCCTGTTCTTTTATTTCCTGTAAAATTTCATAGACAACCAAATCAAACCGTAAGGAAATCCGTGTGCATGTTTTCCGTTACAGGTCCTGGTGGATGGAGCTGAGAAGGGTGATCAACGGGGGAATGAATTTCATGTCATTTTGTCTAGCAATATCCTGGAAATGTTAGTAGCAATCTTCCTGTCATTCTTCAGAATTGTGTCTACCTTTCCTTGTTTAAGTCCGCAGTAAATAGTAGGATGGGGTGCAGTAAAAGCAACAAAAATTGTGGCAACATCCTGTAGATTTTTTATAGGATCTCCTGGTTATAGCTGAAACAAACTTTAAATTTACTTTAAAATGATCATGATGATAACAGAAGACCAATAACACATGGAGGGAAATACTGAGACATTGAAAAAGATAATAGAGAATGTCAGATTTCATGTCTAAGAGATTCATTCTTAAAACTCAGAAAAGTACTTGATATTTTTTCAGTGTAAAGTTGTTATGTTTATTTTTTTCCATATATTATAAGCTCTGACTCTCCATCTGATAGGTAAAGTGGGGGAAAAGAGGGTGAAGAGAACAAAATTAATCATTGACAGAATTGTCTCTACTCTATGAAGAATAGCCGACTCCTACTCTATGGTGTGTCTTTTTTCATAACAAAAAACCAACTTCCAGGCAGGTCTAGAAAGTTTGGGATCAATTTTTTTTTTAAATATTTTTATTTATTAATTTTCAAGCAGAGAGAGAGAGAGAGAGAGAGAGAGAGAGAGAGAGAGAGAGAGAGAGAGAGAGAGAGAGAG
>PVHP010016919.1:0-35153 GCA_004024765.1 Zapus hudsonius | reverse complement strand
GATGGGGAGGGGGGGAATTGGGGAATTCGGGATAACAACGCATGGTTTGCCCACTAAATAATGTAACTCATTATGGACAATAAATATATATTAAAAAAAAATCTTAAATATATGTTTATTGTCCATAATGTGTTACATTATTCAGTGGGCAAACAATGAGTTGTTATCCCCAATTCCCCAATGCACCCCCTCCCCATCCCCAATCAGCTGGATATCCTCCTCCGTGGGCCGTCTGGATCAGTCCTTGTGGCAGGGGACCCTGGATAGCCTAGTACTCAGCCCAGTCCTCCTAGCCCAAGTGTGTTGTTGCTGAAGGGTGCCAACCTCTGGATAGTCTCCCCCACCACGGCTCTTACAATCTTTCCGCCCCCTCTTCCACATAGTTCCCTGAGTCGTGGTGGATGAGTATTAAGGCTGCTTTAAGATTGTGAGATTAGGGGTCTTTGTGTCGAAGATCATTGGTTTCTGTCTCACTGGCTTATCCTGTGTAGATTGAATGTCTGGGGCTGTGGGTGCCTCGTTCCTCCCGTCATTCTCTGCGGGGTTCCATTTGGATCCTCCATGGTATGACTGTGGTGGCTCCTCTCTTGCCAGAATCTCAGGTATCGGCCTACGGTACTGTTGGTAGGGTTAGATGGGCCCCAGCTCTCTCACTGCATCCTGAAAAATACAAACACAATCTCCATTGGAGAGTGAGATCAGTGTAGGTTAACAAATATACACATTTCGGGTTTACCTAGATTCTATTTTTAGTAGCCTCCCAGTCAATCGCTCCCATAGTGCACCTTGTCTTGGGAGCCCAAGATTACGGGATCCGGTGACTATCACCCTGAATCCCAAGTTCCAGACATGGGGTCCCCCTCACTAAGTGGAAATTTGGCCGAATTTGAAAGCTGTTGATTGTCTCCCCCAGGCCCAGGCTCCTCTGTTGCACAAGTGCTCCTTTCTTGGTTTGCTGTTCTCTCCCAGTAAGGGGTGTGGTCAGCCTACTCATGACCTCAGATTGTGTTTCATGTCAGTGGTCTCTGTTTACTCCAGCTGTTGTTGATCATTTTCCCCTGGCAGCCTGTGCAGTGCCTTCCAGCACTACACTAACTGCCTCTGGGGGCTGGATATTGTTCCGGACGTTGAAGGATCTCTTGATGCTGGTCGATGGCATTCTGTTGTTTCTTCAGCAACAGGGTTTTGCCTCAGGCCTAGGGAGGGCACTCAAGAGCTTTGACAGAATTCTGTCTTGTTGTTGGAATCTCATGAGTCGCTTTGGTCAACAGCTCAGTGAGGGAAGGAACCAGTGGTTGTCAGGCTGATCTAATTATTCACAGGCTTAGACTCTCTCCCCTACCACTCATGGCCCCTCTTGCCAGATGACGCTCACTACTTACTCAATTGGTTACAATATGCTCGTGAGGATTTTATATTTTTGAACCTAATATGGTTTACCCTCAAGCTTAAGCCAATTATATCATTTTTTTTGAAAAGAAAGGTTCTCACTCTAGCCCAGGCTGACCTGGAATTCACTATGTAGTCTCAGGGTGGCCTCAAATTCATGGCGATCCTCCTACCTCTGCCTCTGGAGTGCTGAGTACTGGGATTAAAAGCATGTGCCACCACGGCCTGGCTTCAATGTTATCTTAACAAAGATATCTTGGGCTGGGGAAATGACTCAGTGATTGAAGGTACTTGCAAAGCCTGCCAGTTCAGGTTCAATTCTCCTGGTACCCATGTAAAACCAGATGTACAAAGTGGTGCATGTGTCTGAAGTGTGTTTGCAGCAGCAGGAGACACTGGCATGCCTGTTTGTCCTGTGTCTCTCTTGAAAATAAATAAAAATATATTATTTTCAAAAATATATCTTAAAATTCATACTTAGTTCTGATGGTTGTGAATATTACTTTCAGGAATCTAGAAAGGAGGACATCTACATGCTATTCTTTGAATATTTGTCCCCTCCCAGAATCACATTGAAAGGTAACTGTCATTACAGCAGAGTTAGGGAGCGGGACGTTTAAGAGGTGATGCGTTCAAGAGGGCTTTGTCCTTACAAATGAATTAACTAACATAGTTCCCACACAATTAATGCAATCCCCACACAGCTGGGTTTGTTTTTCCCAAATGGAATCCTTATAAAAGGATGCATCTGATCTGCTTTTGCCTCTCTCTCTTCCTTGACTTCATGCAAGAAAGTCTCGCCAGATGCTGGTACCTTGATCTTAGACTTCCCAGCTTCTAGAACTGTGAGGAAGTAATTAGATATTCTTTATAAATTACTGATTCTTGGGTATTTATAAGAAGACCCTGAGATTCTGCTAGCAATCACTCATTTTTATGGCTTCTGTGGTTGGCAAAGGTGACAGGGGAATCTCCTTTCATTCTATCTATCCTGATATGGGGTTTTGCAAAAAGAAACTAGAGGACGGGTCACCTTGAGTCCTACCCAGGCCACAGCTCCAAGCATGGGGAGACTCAGTGCAGCCTCTAGAGTTCAGGAACACTTACAGGCAAAGGAAGATGACTGAGCAGGTAAGTGACCCTGCTCAGAGATCGTCCTTCCATAGGCCCAGCTGAACCTGTGGGACCCTTGACAGTCTGTCCACTCTATTGTCAATTTATTTTGGAACCAATGATGGGCTGTCAGTTTACAGATATCTTTTAGCTTAGTCATGAAACAGGTTTTCTCCACAAGGAATCACAGATTTGGAACAGGCTACAGGAGAACATATAGCATGAGTGTCTACATTGCACTCCCTCCTGGATCGTGTAGCATCTACCTTGTGACCTGTTGAGAGAACAGGACCAACCACCCAAGTGCCTGCTACCAGCTTAGGGGGTAACTAATAGATGCTACCTTTTCTATCTGTTTACAACTGTTTATGAAGGAGCTTCACCACAGTAAAACCTCTAGAAACATCCTAAAAATGAAACTCAAACTCTTCTTTGAGATCAGAGTCCAGGATCCTAGATGACTTCCCCAATGTGGATGTGATGGAGGGCAGACTCGGTCTCACATCCCCTGTGAAGCATCCTTTGCCTGCTGTAGGAGCCTCCTCGAAGGGTGTGTTAGCATGAGACACTGGAACCTGCTGTAGGAGCCTCCTCAAAGGAATGTTAGCATGAGAAACACTGGAACCTGCTGGATGAGCCTCCTTGAAGGGTGTGTTAGCATGAGACACACTGGAACAATCTAAACATAATTTTTGATCAATAAGCATTTGTGGAGTTCTCACTTAGGATTGCATTGTGACACACTGATCTTGTGTGGCCCTTTCCTCCATAAAAAGTGATTAAATGGGCTGGGGAGATGGCTCAGTGTATAAAGTGTTCATTGTTCAAGTTAGAGTGCCCAAATTTAATCCCTAGACCCTATGTAAACAACCACAAACAAATAAAAAATGCTGGAAGCCACTACAGGCTTCTGTAAGGCCAGGATGCTGATGCTGGCAGAAAGATGGAATGCACGGGCAGAATCTCCCAGGAATTCATGGGGAATTCAAGAACAGTAGAATGAGAAACCCTCCGTGAATGAGGTGGACAGGCAAGGACTGACCCAAAAGTTGTCCACTGATTTTCACATGTGTACACACATCCATACTCAAACATGAACATGCACACACCCACAAAAACAATAATTTTTAAAGTAAATAGAATTATATTTAACAACTGTGATAATGTAAAAATCAATATTAAGCCAGGTATGGTGGTTCATGCCTATAATTCTAGCACCTGGGAGGCCGAAGCAGGAGGATTAGCATGAGTTTGAAACCAGTCTGGGATACAAAGTGAGACCCTGCCTCAGAAAACCAAACAAATAAATAAAGAAAACCTAATTAATATTAAATGTCAAAACATTTTCTTTGACCTGAAAGTTTATTTTTTTCCCTCTGATTTTAAATTAAAACCATTTTGATAGCCTCTAAAATTCTCACGGGTCACATACTGATCTATCAGCCGGTCCTGCATCCATTGAGTACAGTCACGGAGTGTAGTCCTGGACACAGAACTGGGAAGCATGAAGATATATTCTTGTCATCACCCAACACTTAAGATAGTGGAGAGAGGAGATGCAGAATACACCGGAATGAGAAGTGGTCGTCTTTAAACTCAACAAAGATGGGCATTTACTAAAACACTGCCAGTCACTGAGGAAACCCAGATAAAAACATTTTGGTTGAGTTGTGCTGGAAAATTCTCCTGCCTTCTTTTCCTAGTCTTTTTAGCAAGAGGCAACTATTTCAGGGACTGCCATAATTAGCCCATCTTCAGCAAGGTGATATCTGCTCTCACTCCATCATCAGTTAGATGATCGGTGTCATCTTTCTTAATAAAAAGCCATTGCTAGACGCCATCTCCACTAAATATTCTTGACATAACTTCCTTTAATAGAGTTTAAGAGTTATAAAATATTTAAGTGGTGAGGCATGACAGAGCACTTATTACTCTAGAGCATTCTCTCTCTCTCTCTCTCTCTCTCTCTCTCTCTCTTTCTCTCCTTGTCCTGGTGTAAAACAAGATGCTGAGGTCATCCTGTTCCCTGCTTCCCTGCAGCAGAAATGCAGATGCTACATGCTCCCTTGTCGGGAAAGTGTTATTCACAGTGCTGGTCTTCAAAATAATTATGAGATGGGAAAGCATCAGCCCAAATGATGACCAAGAAAATACACTAACCACAACAGTGCCAGGTTCCAGGCTCTGTGTCCTCTGGCTATGAAGCTTGTAGTCTCTCTATACCAACACAATACATGCTTGAGGGAGGCTCTCTTAAGTCAGAGCTCTGTGAACCATCACCACCTACTCCCATTTTCAATGGAGAAAGAACTGGATGGTCACAAGAGGCGCTAAGTAGAAACCAAAGTTAGTGCAACATTGTGAACACACACACACACACACACACACACACACACACACACACACAAAGTTTTTGATGGAAGAGCTGTTAAGTACAAGATGACTAATACTAGGAGAAAAACAATGAACACACATCACAACCATCCAAAGCAAACCTCATTCTGTACCAGGAAGAATGTTTGCTTTCTCAGAATTTTCAAGAATTCCAATTATCTCTAAGGTCCTCCACCCACTAGGAACTTTTTCCAAATAACCAAGTCATCTTAGGAGAATAACTACATTATGCCTTAGTCAGCTCTCCTAATGTGTTAATTCATGCATATCAAATCTTGGCAAGCCTTAATAATTCACTTTATTGATTACTAGAGAGTAGCCATCAGTCATGAAATTAAAAATGAAAAAAATTAAAATCTGTAATACAATTATGGATTATTTGCATATATGAACCAATGGAAAGATTTGTACTTGTGAATACTCATAAGTATACTGTGCCCTAAAGAGCTCCCTATGTGCTTAAAGGCCCTGTTGAAGTGTGCCATACACGTGGTAGCTGCTCAAGAATGGAGTTTTGGTTCAAATAGTTCCCACCATTTTCTCCAAGTCCCTTTCTCCTCAGTAAGATGATAAATTGTTACTTTCCAAAGACGTAGTCCAAGTTTCTTGCCTTTACTTATGTATGTATGTATTTATTGTGCCAAGGATCAACCCAGGGTTCCATTCATGGTGGCATGTCTCCACCTATGAGCTATAATCTTAGCCTTTCCTTGTTCTTTTTTTTTTATTGTCCATAATGAGTTACAACATTTATTTAGTGGGCAAACAATGAGTTGTTATCCCCAATTCCCCACTGCCCTCCCCTTTCCTTGTTCTTTAAGAGTGTCTCTCCAAAACACCCACAACTCCTTTGTAGGTCAGATAAAATAAATGTTTTTAAAAATAAGTTTCAAAAACTGAGTGGTTGAAGGCTTTGAGAAACAAGGCCGAAAATGGAAAGTGTGGAGTAGCATGTACGTAATTAGGTGGTAACTCATGTTCTGACAGATGATTCCAGAGGGCGGGGGACTAAACAAAGCCGACCATATGTTCAGCTCTGTGCAAGCCATTATAGGCAGAGATTGTTACAGATATTCTACAGCATATGTCTAGTCAGTACGTTTGTTCCACCCTATCTGTTGCCAAGTTCCAAATGCTTAAAATAATCAACCTTTGCCACCTCTTTGGAAAGTTTTGCAATACATTCTAAAAGGAATGTTCTGTTTTATCATCCTTAGAGGTGACAGGCTTCCTTCCTGCTAGGGATCCACTCCTTGCATGCACACTGAGATGCCGCTCTTCTCTGCAGTGACATCTTTTGTCACCGTTAAGAAATTCGTAGAATAACTAGCAGAAATGAAACAAGCTTTAAAACGGTCAGCTTGCTATTTTGAAAGAATGTGTTTTCTAATTAGCTGTTTTATTGAACCTTAATTACTGTCAACTACATGCTGGATGCTTTAGATAATACAAATATATATATATTTGTATATATATATATATATATATATATATATATATATATATACAAATATGAAGGAGATGTGTTCAATAGTGGCGGAAGTGGCTTTGCACTATCACCTCAGCTAAGCTCCAGGTGTGTTCCTCAGATTCCCCTTCCATGCACAGTTCCAGGTTAACATGGCCCACAAAACTGCTTTCTGAGAAACTATTACACTGGAGGTGTGCGCAGGGCAAGAGGAGCTGAGGTATAGCATCTATCTGGTTGCTTGCCTGCAGGTGGTGGAGGTGCTGGTTGCAACAACCAGGTACACTGACTTCAGTTCTGCTGGGTCCTTTTCCCCGTCAGCTTCTCTGACTTCTGATACAGTTCATTCAAGAGTCATGGAGGGTTGGAAAGATGGCTTAGTGGTTAAAGACACTTGCTTACAAACCCTAACGGCCCAGGTTCAATTCCCTAGTACCTGTGTAAAGTCAGATGTTGCACAAACTGGCACTTTCTTCTGGAGTTTGTTTACAGTGGCAAGAGGCCCTAGTGTGTGCATTATCGCTCTGTCTTTCTCTCTCTTTCTCTGAAAGAAATAAATATTTTTTAAAAGTCATGGAAACTTGCAACAGCTTCTCGTGTGGATGTCTGCATCATGTATGTGGACACTTGGAGGTAGAAAAACACAAGTTCTAGTGCATTTCCAAAAGCATCATCAGTTCCACATCTGTCCTTTCTTATCTTCCCTTTCCAACTGCCTTCCCTAAACATGGACTCAACCGTCTCCTGTAGACTATTTAACCAAGTCCCACAACTGTATAAATCACTCATGTCCTAATACCAAGAAAGACTTATTTTATTTATTTATTTTTATTTATATGTGTGTGGAGGCTATACCAGAGTCTCTTGCCACAACAAATGAACGCCTGTCCAGCTATATGTGGATGGCTGGAGAATTAAGCCCTGGCCAGCAGGCTTTGTAAATAAGCACAATTAAACACTGAGCCATCTCCCCAGCCCCCACAAAAATATTTTTAAGCAGATGTTGCATAGATGTATGTATGCACACTTGTGCATACATGAAGTGATCTTATTTCTTTTTTTCTTTTTAAATATTTTATTTATTTGCCAGGAGAGAGAGGAGGAGGAGGAGAGAGAGAATGGGTGTGCTGGGGCCTCTTGCCACTGTAAACACACTCCAGATGCAGGCGTTACTTTGTGTGTCTAGCTTTATGTGGGTTCTGAGGTCAAACCCAGGCTCTCAGGCTTTGCAAGCAAGTGCCCTTCCCTGGCCCTTATTTCTCTTTTAAAGATAACTCTGACAGCTATGAGAAGGATGCATTAGAAGAGCTAGCACAAGCTCAGAGCCAAAAGAGTTTGGTAAGATGCCCAATTGCAATATCAATTAGTCAAAGAAAAAGGATGTTGGAAGTCAGGGAAAATCTCCTGTCCTATAGACTTGATAATTTCATTTCATATATAGATTTACGAGACATAAATCCAATCACCATGCAGATGTACAGAATCCTCCCTCAAAAACTGTCTTCACTTCCAATTAAATTACACTGACTCTGGGTACCAGTTAGAAAACTTAATAGTTAAAAAACAAAGGGCTGGAAAATAGCTCATCAGTAAGAACACTGTTGAACATGCATGGGGGCTGGAGAGGGCCTGAGAAGCCCTAAATTCCATCTCTAGGCCCCACATAAAAGGCTGGGCATGGCTACACACACCTGAAACCTATTTCTGTGGGAAGCTCAGATAGGAGAACCACTGGGGTGTGCTGCAGTGAGAGACTTGGTCTTGAGGAAACACGCAGAAGAGTGACAGAGAATATTCAAAATTCTCCTCTGACCTCTGCATACCCTTGTGGGCACAGAGTACATGCATCTGCAAACACACATGCATACACCACTGCTCAACCACACACACCACACACACACCCCATACTATACATATTCACGCAAAAAAAGGATATTTAAAAATTAAGAAAACCAACTCTAAGCCAAGCATAGTAGCACATGCATTATGCATGCAATCCCATCGGAGGCAGGAGGGTTGTTATTTCTCGGCTAGCCTGGGCTACGTAGTGAGACCCTGAAGAGAAGGAGGAGTGAAGCAGAGAGGGTATGCCAGAGGGAGAAAAACTAACTAGTCTAAACTATAAAGGAATTTGTGCAAAATTCAGAGGTTGGAGGGGACTTCAGGACTGGTTTGACCCATAGACTCAAACAGGTGAAAAAAAATTTAAAAATATCTCTGCTCTGCCTTCCAAAACCTTTTTAATGCATAGCAACCAAAGCAATAATAAACAGATGCTTTATTCTATTTATGTTGCTATAACAAAATACTTTGGACTAAGTAATTTATGAATAATAGAAACTTCTTTCTGGAGGCTGAGAAGCCCAAGATCCAGATGTCCACAGCAAGATGAAATTGTCTACTGAGCTTCCAAGATGACAGCCCTGGCTACAGAGCCTTCATGCAGCAGAAGAGCCGAGTGAGTGAGGTGCTCCCACATGAGGGAAAGGATAGAAGGGGGAAAGGAGAAAACAGGTAAAGAGGAGAACCCACTCAATTAAGCCCTTCTTTAAGGACTGTATCCTGTGGTCTAATTATCTGCTGTGGTAGTTTGAATGTATGTCCCCTATAGACGCAGGTATTTTATTAAAGTTCATCTCCAGCTGCCTAGATGGAGGAGGTGTCACTGTGGGTGGAACCTAGGGTCCAGCCCTAAGATGTCACTAGGGGTGGATCTGATTTCTAGCCCAAAGGTATGCAGAGAGGTTTTTGAGCTCTGCGTGAGCAGATGCTTTTGGTGTGTGCTGGCTGGTGGTGGTTTCTCTCTGCTTGGATCTGTGAAAGGAGGCCAGTCATGCAACTTCCCCTGGATCTGTAAGCCTGTAATAACCCTGTTCCTCCCATAAACTGTGCCTGTTTGGAAGTTCATCCCAAGGCCTAGAGAAATGGCTCAGTGGATAAGACACTTACCTGGAAGTTCATTCCAGGAAAGTGGAGTTGACTACAACATCTGCCAGCATTCTTGTCTCTTAACACCATCTTCTGGGGGTTCAAGTTCCAAGATGTGAAGTGAGGAAGGGGGCACACCCACCCACTCAAAGCATAGCAATGCATCACATGTGTTGAGCAGTGACTTTGCACCAGGAATTGTTTAAAGTACGTTCAATGTATTTACTAGGTTTCATCCCAAAGCAAAGGGCACTAGCTGCTTTGGGTGGACACGATTCCTCGAGCGTGTACAGTAGGAAATGAAAGCATTTCTCCCTGCATCACCAAACAGTGCTCACTGCAAACCAATGTGATTACACTCACTCACTCCTCATCTCTTGTTCCAATGACCTTGGACGAAATGAGTTCGAGGTGACAAGAAGAGAGTAGGAAGTCCACAAGCAATACCTATTGAGTTTTCTTGTGTCTTGACTCAGGGTCGGTTCCTGCACCTGCACCCTTCCTGTTCCCACTCAGAAGAGCTGTCAACCCCACCAATATTAATTAAGCAAACTGGAGACACGTTTTCCTTACACCTGAAAGTTCTTTATTCTTCCATTGTTTGTGTAAGTCCCTTGTCTCAGGAGTTTTGTACCTCATTGAAGGTGTGGCTGTTGTCATATTATTTCAGATCACCTAAAGCCAACATATAGTAATCATTACCCAATGAGGTCATAGCTACAGGGTGCCATCATGCTGGAATTTATCCAGTTACTTTGATCCATTTTTGCTTTGTGCATTTAACCTTTGCTTCTCACTATACGCACATTTATGGTGGTTATTTCTTCCATATAAACTGAACCTTTTATCATATTATTATTTCCTTTTTAGAAGTTTTTAAAGCATTATTTATTTGTTTGTTTGTTTATTTGCAAGTGGAAAGAGAGAAAGGGAAGGAGAGAAAGAGGGAGAGAGAGAGAATGGACATGCCAGGGACTTTTGCTACTGCAAACCAACTCCAGATACATGTACTTACTACTTTGTGCATCTGGCTTTATGTGGGTACTGGGGAAATAAACCCAGGCCAGCAGGCTTTGTAAACAAAAGCCTTTAACCACTGAGCCATTTCCCCAGCCCTTATCATTTCTTATTTTCCCCATTCATGACTCTCTGTTAAGTCTTCTAATCTTTTCCCCTCCTATCTTTATGTTAGTTCATTAGCGAGACCCTACCTAGAAAAAACAAATAAATAAAACTTTTTTCTACTCCACTTTTAAAGCCTATCAAGTATGCTTTTTGTTTTATATATAATGTTCTGTTTCACAATTTTCATTTGACTTAAATTTTTTTCTCTGCACTGAGTTTTCCTGCCTCCTTTATTATAACTACATTTTTACTATTTCATTGGGCATAGGGATTAGAGCGCCTTAGCTGAAGATTTCAGCATGTAGGTCATCTTGGGATAGGTTTCCATTAGTTTTGTCTTTTTTTCTTTGAGACTGCATTATACTCTGAATATTGGGTGTTTTTAAATGATTTCCTGTTGCATTGTGGGGGCTCTGGATTTATTGGTTAAAGTTATTTTTATGATTTTGATGCAATTTTGAACAGAATTCTTTCTTTAATTCCATTTCATATATGTTATTAAAAGTATACAAATACAATTTATTTTATGCTAGCCTCATATTGTGTTAAAGTCCTAAATGCTCTTATTACTTTTAGTAGTTGTTCTATAGATTTAAGGAAGTTTTTATAAACAGGATTATGCTGCCTGTGAATTAAGAACAATTTTACTCTTTTCAATTCATTTGTCTTTAACGGCTTTTCCTTATTGTGATGACTCGAGCCGTCTGTGTGATCTTAAACAGAAGTGGTGACAGTGGACATCCTTGTCCTGCTCTTGGCCTCAGGGGAATAAATTCAGTCTTCCACCAGCAACTATGACATTAGTTGAAGAATCTTTGTAGGTGTCCTTTGTCAGATTGAGAACATTAGAATCTCTTTTAGGTCAATGTTTGGGCATCAAGAAGAGGCCAGGGGAAAACAAAGGCTAAGTGAAGTTGTAAGAATATCATACGTGGTAGGAACTGGTGGTACTGGCCAATGAATAAGTAGTCTGAGGCACTGCTTCCTTCCCTCCAACCAACACCTGAATAGCAGGCAGTCATCATCAATCAGTCTGTGGTGTTTCCAGTTGTGAGGACTTTCTGATGGGGGGCGTATAGAGGAAGTAACCACCAGAGAGAGGGCTGGCTGAACCTGATGGGTGGGCTCTCAGCACCAGAAATAGCTTTTGGAAGTATTAGAGCTAGTCACCACAATCTATCTTAGTTAGTGATGGTTTAAAACCCGCTCTTTACCTCCCTCCCTCTCTCATGCCCTCTCTCTTCTCTCTCAAATAAATAAAAAGACTTTAACCAAAAATCCCTTTTTTTCAAAAGCTGACCTTCAGTAAGAGGCAATCTAGAGACTTTAATTCAGTACATGTTGCAAAACATACTCAAAATTACTTTAATGATGCTGTCTTAAATCTTTTAGAAATAATGGAGGATATAAACAAATAGACTCTGTCAAAGCTCTTGAATACCCACTCCAGGCCAAAGGTAAGATCCTATTGCTGAAGAAACCACAGAAAGTCATCAAACAACACTGAGAGACCCAGCGGAATCCAGAATGGTAACCAGCCCCTAGAGTGCAGTGCTGGAAGGTGCTGCATAAGCTTCCAGGGGACATTGGTCAGTGATATTTGGAGAAAAATGGAAACCACTGATATATAAAATGCAGACTGTTACCATAAGAAGGCTGAACACACTCCCCTCTGGAAGAGATCAGCGAGCCAAGAGATCACTTGTGCAATAGAGGCACCAAAACGGGGGGGGGGCGGGGAAGGTAATCAACAGCTTTAAAATTGGCCAAGAAATTCACTCAGTGACAAGGAACCCTTAACTGGAAGTGGGACCTAGCCCAAAACCCTATGGGAACCAAAAATCTGGGCTCCAAGGAGAAATTCCCCTTACCAGAGAACTACAGAGAGGCTAATCCCAATAGAATCTTGTCAAATTAGAAATGTGTATCTCATTTAACCTATACTGATCTCACTC
Organism: Zapus hudsonius; assembly: GCA_004024765.1. Lineage (NCBI taxonomy): Eukaryota > Metazoa > Chordata > Mammalia > Rodentia > Dipodidae > Zapus > Zapus hudsonius. Next base: position 22,781 of record PVHP010016919.1, on the reverse strand, counting down.
TGTGATGGAGACTGTTTATATTTTGCAGAAGGCAGTGAGAGAGCCGTGGTCATGCCAACCCCACCAAAGAGCCACAGGCAGATGGCTGACACCCTAGCAAGAGATGAACCTCCCCAGGCCTATCTATGAACCCTAAAAACGATACCCTTGAGAGACTGGTGGGATAAGCGAGAGACCTATAACCACAGCCAATCACTCAACGAGTCAGACACGGATTTCCAACACATCCCAAAGCAGAAGTACAGAGTATCTTAAGATCTCAACAATAAAGCAGACTTAAAATTCACCCACCATGACTCAGGGAACTGAGCAGAAGAGGGGGCGGAAAGAATGTAAAAGCCATGGTGGGGGAGACTATCCAGAGACATCGCCCCCTCAGCAACAATGCACAAAGGAGGGGGGAACCTGGCTGACTACTGTGATACCCATAACCCCCCAACCCACAGGTTGATCCAGCATCCCCACTGAGGAGGATAGCCAGTATGTTGGGGACAGGGAGGAGGGAAATGGGATACCAACACAATATTTGCCCATACAATGTATCTAATTTTGAATAATATATATATATTGACTTAAGTGGTTCAAGGAAATTAGAGAGAAAGATAATCAGTATTCTAAAGATATCTGCTGGGCCCACAAGAATGGGTGTGCCTTCAGTAAAACCTCTCCCAGGGGATCTCTGGGTTGGAAAGCATTTCAAGCTAATACACTGAGTCATCGGAACCAGGAGCTGAGATCTTGAGGTCATTCAGTCCAATCTGCCACCTAAAGCCTCTAGAACATCCCTTCGAGATAAGTAACACCAATAATGATACTGATAATGCCAAGTGTTATGTACTGTTGACTATGTGCTTTATAATCTTAAATTTAATCTTCATAACAACCTTGTATCCCAGGTACCATTATATAACCATTATCATTTTGTGTCTCAGGTAGCATTATATCACCATGTTACAGATGAGAAAAAAACTGAAGCCAGAGGTATAGGCATAGATCCAACCACTGCTTCAAATTTTGTTGCCTTGCAATCCCGTTATGGGAAGATGTGCCTCATGAAAGTGAACCCCACGGTTTTTCTCCCTAACAACTGCAACTCCTTTTAATTCCCTGTGAACTGTTTCACCTTTCTCTCAGATGACGAGAATTCCTACCCAATCTCAGCACGCACTTTTAAAGTTCCTTGCCTCCCTGCATGAGGGCCATGGTTCCCAGAAAGCATTCCTTGGCCTCATTCTAAAGGTTATTGCCTTTATCCTTTGCTTCCATAAAGGCTCTGATGACCGCATTGCTTCTTCCTAGGGTTCTGGAGCTCTAGGCAGGCAATAATTCAGATCTCTTTAAACAGAAGGCAGTTTTGGCTCTGTTGTCCAGGGGACAGCGCTCAATAAACATGCTGTGTCCTGAACCTCCCCAATCTCCACTTATCTCTGAAACTAATTACCTTGCGAACAGCAGAGATTGGACAGCCATGCTAATAGGCTGCTGGATGGTGGTGATTTTTCGCTCTCAGGAGAAACACCACAATGCAGAGGCAGACTCAGAAGCCTTTAGAAGTTCAGGTCAGTTTTTCTCAGAGGCTAAGCTCCAGGAATTTTCAAAATACCATTTATTGAGGACATGGACTTGGATGCAAATTCCTCCTGGTGCTGAACATGCCCATTAATTAACATTCAGAGAAATAAAGAAAGATGAAGATTTAAAGGTCACCACATTAACATTTTACCCCCATTTCTGAATAGCATGTGTGTATACTAATTTTCCACCCATTCCTTCTATTAATCACCATCTCTAAGGAGAACATGGCCAAAACAGATTAGCCAACATGTTCCCTGATGGCAAAATCCTCCTACATAAATGCTACCAAAGACATCACTGTTTATATGTCCAACTTTCACATTTTCATATAAACAAGAATCATAGATGCAGTTAAACTTTCAGCTCCCACAGAAAAGATTCCAGACAGAAGTTCTTGCTTCTTTCTGCAAGTCAGGGTCAGTGTTGGGAACTTTTTTATTTAACTCCTTAAGTTACTCTGGTTATAATTTTTCTCCCTACAAGGATCTCTTCTCACAAAAGGCCTATTAAGCACAAACTATTTTCCTATATGAGGAATCTGCAATAGCAGGGCTGGTGAGATTGCTCAGTGGTTAAAGGCACTTTTATACAAAGTCTCCTGGCCCAAGTTCAATGTCCCAGCACACATGTAAAGCCAGATGCAAAGTGGCACATATATCTGTGATCCCAAAGCACTTACAGAAATGGAAGGGGAAACCAGGAGAATCCAAAGCTTGCAGGTCCACTTGGATATGATGCTTGCTTGCAGTCCGGCAAGAGACCCTGTCTCAAAGGAAGAGATACTGCAGCATTGTCCTCTGACCTTCACACCATGGCATGTGTGCCCCCAACACACAAACCAGTAAATAAATAAATAATAACTTCAATAGCAGAGAACATGTGCATCGTGTAGATTAGAAGCCTGGCCATTCCATAAGAAAGGCTTCCAGAAGCAGTTTGGAATATCGTAACTTCTGGTTACCATTCAATATGTCACCCCACTTCACTCCCCAACACCAACAATTGTCTCAAAGCCCTTACTCTGAATGAGTGTCTTTCCACACTGCCCTGCTCCTCTCGGATCCTTAGGCAGCAGCCCCCGGGGCAGATGGAGAAAGCTGAGTTATACAGCAGAGCAACTACTATGGTTTGGATGAGACCCCCTCTAAAGTCCAAGTGTTGAAGGTCCAGTTCTCAGGTTGTGGCACTACTGAGAAGTGGTGGAAAGGTTAGGAGGTCAAGTGCTGTGGAAGGGTGTTTGATCATTGATGGCATGTCCTAGAAGGGATATTGGGTCCTAGCTCCACCCTTCCTTTCTCCTTTGTTTCTTGGCTACAGTGAGGTGAGTAGCTTCCCCTCCTGCTTGCACTCATCATGATATCCCATGGGCTGGTGCTCTAAAGCTGTGAGCCCAAATAGCCTTCCCTCCCTAGGATCAGAGAGGAACAGGGAAGTGTGGAAAGAGCAGAGTGAGGGCTTTGAGACAATTGTAGGTGCTGGCGAATGAAGAGGGATGATACAGTGAATGGTAACCAGAAGCTACTATATGCCATAGTATGTTGATTATCTGATGCTTTGTGATGGTAATGAAAAACTAGTTAACATGGCCTTTAATCTCACAAACTGAGAAGCAAGAGTGGATGAAGATTTTCTTCACGTGATCTCTAAATGAATCTGCATGGTTTCTTCAATCCTTACCCTTCATGGAAACATTTTATAACTTATTGTACAAGGACATTCTCAGAAAACAAACCTGTCTCACGTACTATTCATGCAGAGGGCCATCTTAGAATCAGCGAAGCTTGGGGCCTGGATGCCAAACATGACTAGTGATCATAGCCTTGAACACATCTTCTGCTGGGGAGGACTCGAAGTACACTTCATCAGTAATGTACAAGCAGCACTCACAGTGTACTTCATCAGTAATGTACAAACATACACTCTCATGAATCAAGGACAGACCCTTCTAAAGCGGATGGGAAGAAGAGCCAATGACCTGGCAATTCATCTCAGAAATAGCTTTTTTTTTTTTTCAGTAAGAGCCAAAAATCATTTGAAACCAGCAGCTGAAAAGGTCATGTGGGAAATTTGTTGCCATTTTTAATTATTTCTTATGTACAAGAAGAGACCATGTTGGAAAAGGGAGAGTAATTGATGTATCATCCTGAAAGGTATCATCCTGAAAGGCATAGACTTTTCTAGGTAATCCGATGGTCCCTCCTGTCCTCTCCCTCCCTCTCCACTCATACACTAGCATCACTCACTTAATTCCGAGTTGTAATATTACACAGGCCACAAGAAGGCGCTTGATTTCCTGGCTATCAGAGACCATGTGAACTCTGTTATCACAAATATAATGAGCAAGAAGCTATCCTCTTGTTATGGATTCATTCCATCACTTCTGTCTAAGGAATAATACATGTCAAAAGATGATTCAAAGCAGAAAGCAAATGCATTTTTCCTCATATTCATAAGTGGGCCAGGGCCTCATATTTGGCTCCAGATTAAACTACCTCTTATCCCCTTTGAGGTGAGATCCATGTCTTTTGCATCCTAGTGACGCAGACGCTGTATCTGGATCTCCTCACCATGCCTGAGGATAGGTTCTTTCCAAGGGGCTTCCCTGACCAAAGACTTCTCCCACATTATCCTGCAGGTGATCGCTTGTTCCCATAGAAATCAGAATACCAAGCCAGGGTGTGTTGGTGTTTTTAATCCCAGGTAGGAGGAGTTCAAGGCTACCCTGAGACTTAGTGAATTCTGGGTCAGCCTGGGCTAGAGCAAGACCCTACCTTAGAAAAACAAAACAACAGCAGTAATCAGAACTGCCTCTCATCTGTGTGTAGGGAAACATTCCCCTGTATTCAGAAATGGGAAGTCCCATGGTGCCATGATGCAGGAGGTCAGCACACAATTTGGGATCTATCTCTATTTCTATTTCACTTTGTCTAGTCAAATGCACCCATTCACTAGCAGGGAAGGTGTGATGGAAATGATGCATTTTTCTGTTTTCCGAGATGTGGTGCACAGTTTCAAATCAGAAATTTTTCTAGGAAGGGATCAAATCAGGGTTGGTTGGTGGAAAACCAGCGAGAAATTTCCACCTCTTCTGTGAGCTACTTCAAGTTCATGTATTACCTGTCGGCTCCCCAGCTCACAGGAGCCACTCAGGAAACATTTACTGAGCAAAGCCAAATTTCATTTCATTTTTCTGCCATAGAAGAGGGCAAGGAAGGGAAGCAGCAAGGACTTCTCATAGTATCTCAGTGAAGTTCTGAATCAAGCCTGCCACTCTCATATCTACTTAACAAAAGACCAACATTTCCATTCCAGCAGGGCTTTACTTCTTACTTAACAGTGGAAAATTGAATACATAGAATACAGAACAGCCTAGGTGACTTGTGACAAAAATAACTGAAAATGTTTTCTATAGCTTTTTTACTTTAAGTAATGGCTAAAATTTTATATATATATATATAATATTATATAATATGTTATATGTAATTATATATATTATATACTTCACATATGACGTATGAGAATTCTAGGATTCAAAAGTTCATTTTAGTAATTGTCTCATATACAAACCCTGTAAGTGGAGTGAATTTTGTTCTCCTGATATTACAGAGAATTATTCCTATTTAGCTTTCAGGGCCACTTACACTCATTCACGCTAACGTACTGAGTTACTCTTTAACTCACCCAATCATTTGCTCATCCACCCACCCATCTATTGATCCATCCACTCGCCCATCTGAGCGTCGATCTATCTACCAACCCATGGATCCACCTTTCAGTCCTCCCTTCTTTGACTGGAATGATACTCATTTTTCACCTGTTTGTTACAAAGAAGGATGGAAACTAAAGCATGAGCAGAAGGAAATAGCTTTTATTCCTTTTCCCTAGCCCAGCCTTCCTGTGTCAGCCAAGATCCAACTAGAGGCACAGAAACACCAGGAGGTACCACACTTACAGATGCCCTGGAAGGAACGGTTTATGTGGGTGTGGGGGCTTGCCAGGCAAATCCAAAAGCCCAAATATCAGGCCATCAGGGATGGGCTTGCGGTAGCTGAAGCTTTGGGCCACAGGTTTCCTCTTAAAGGAAACTTCTACTCCACTCTCAAAGTCTTGCAGTAGACCGGTTCACGCCCACTAGATTACATAGGACGATCTCACTTACTTAAAATCAACTGACTAGAGACTTTAATCACAGCTACAAAGTACCTTCATAGCAACACCTATTCTAACGTCTGACTTCCAGGGCACTGGAGCCTGGTCACCTGGACATGAAACTGATGGTCACACCTTCCACCAATCGAGGCTTCAAGCCTATTGGTCTTACTTTGCTCAAATCACTTCCTGTATTCTTCATACTTCAGCCATCCAGCATTGGAACACAATACTGCTGCCAATGGTTCAAATTCTAAGATCCATAAATGTGAAACACTCCCATGTTTGGTTTTTCCTACTCCTTTGTTCCTTCTAAAAGTTTCTTCAAGTCTATCACATCCTGGTCCCTGTCACCTGCCCCTTCTCAACTCAGATTCCACTCAGCCCACTGTCAGCCTGCCCCTGGATCCTTGATCCTCACACACACAAAAATAAAAAAATAAAAAATAAATCATTGCCTTGAATATCAGTGACTGACCAATCACCAAACCCAATGGCCTGTGTGACCACTGACCTCTATACAAACCACTCTCGTCTCTCTCAACGACTCGTGGTCTCTCTCCCCTTATCAGCAATTCCCTTGCACAACATTGGTAGATTATTTGCAAGTACATTTTTTTTCAGATGGGATATTCATACCCCAGAGGCTTCATCAGTATGCTCTAGAGGGATGTAGATATAGGGCAACGTAGACATGTCTAACCAGAAAAAAAATAACAGGAACACTTGGTAGAGAAAGTGAAATTGACTAAGTGATTTAATGTGAAACCACAAGCATTACAGGAAATAGCATATATGTAGAGGGCACTTTAAGCCACACCCTCAAGCACCAGGTGTATATTATTCAGTGATTTCTGCCAGCAGGGACACCTTGGTGTTGCAAATCTTCAGAACCACTGAGCATGTTATTTGGCCATCCTGGCAAGTAATGACAGGACAATATAATTATGATTTAGTTTTCCAGGTGAGGAAGATGAGGATGAGGTGAGTTCCTAGATTACGATGGGGTTTCATTTATCTAGGGCAGCATAAAGTCCACACCAAATTCAGGGGTGTGAAACAATGACCACTTTATTACTTCAAATGACCGTGTCAGTGGACTGGGGATCAGCTGGACAGTTCTCTTGCTGGCCTCGCCTGGGATTTATCATGAAGCTGCATCAGATGGTGGCTGAGCTGGAATGTCTTAGATGGCCCACTCACATATCTGACACCTGGCTGGGGACAGGCTAAAAGGCTGGGCTCAGCTGTGGTGCAGGAATGGCAGACTCTCTCTCCCCATGCGATCTCTAGATGTGGTCGCCAGCAGGCTAATAGGATTTCTCATGTGGTGACTCAGAAGTCCCCAAAGAGCAGACGCCTGCGTAGAGCTTACACCAGTCCTGACATGCTCTCCCATTGAACCGCTTCCATCAAATCACTGGGCCAGCCCAGGTTCAAAGGGTGGGAGGTGTGTCCCCCAGGGACCACCTATGGGAGCAGCTGCTGCACTTGTCTGAGTAATGAACTTGGGATTTCATGTGGCTCTTTAAGTTTTGTGAATGGAGTTCTTGTCCAACTGTCCCTCTGTTCTGTTCTTACCCCCCAGGGGAGGGGTTTTCCTGGGTGTGACTCTATCTCCAGTCTTCTCCATACCAGGCCCTCTGCAGCTCATTTCCTTATCTCAGATGTTTATTGGATTGAGAAGTCCAACCAGTCTTGTTGAGTGAACATGTTGGAGATGGAACCTACAATCTTCCTCTGGACTCCGGTCCTCCTGGAACTGAAGACCTCTAAATACCTCCGACACTGCCCCCCCCCCCACAGCTCACACATAATCAAGGTGCCAATTTGACATCCTCCTGCCAATCCAGTACTTCTCAGTACTCCTGGTCCAACCCTTATAAACTCTTGCTGAGACTATTTTAAAAATTATACACAAGGAATGATCTAAAACGAGAGGGAAATGACTCATAAATCCATCTCTCTCACACAATTACTATCTTATTTTGGCTTATTTTCTCAAATGGAATTTTTAGAAAATTATTATTTTATGTATACACTGTTATCATCTATTTAGTTCACTTGTACTTATCAATGCTGCCCATTGTCTTCAGAGCCACAATATTTTAATAATTGCACAATTTTCTATTCCATAATTGTACCCTAATTTTCTTAATTATTTCTCTAAGATATCTTTTCAGCATTAAAAAATCTGCTATTATGTTATTTGGTGGCGAGGAACTTTATGTAACTTTTCAATATTTGAGATGTTATTTCCTAAATGTCCAAAATTAGTATTTCTAGGTTTAGTATATAAATGCTTTGGTAGCTCTTCCTTTCTGGAGGTTGGGAGACAGGACTGAAAAATCCCAGCCATATCATCCTGCTCCTTATGCTTCTGTAAGTAGCTCCCATCCTGAAGCTACCTAGCCAACTCACTTGCTTACAAAAGGAACTCTTACCGCTCTAGAAATTCCAGAAGTTCTTGAGTAGTGTATGCAAAAGACATATTTGAGAGCATCACACAATGGATGTGTTACTTTGACTATAGTAATTATGCTTCCTAGGTACCTCTATTTTAAAACAGCACATCTTGCCGGGGAGGTGGCTCAGAGGTTAAAGGCTCTTGCTTGCTTAAAACACCATATATACCTTAAATACATCCAAGATCATAAATAAGTGAATATTTTTATTTTTCATGTATGTGTAGAATGCATGTGCATCTGTGTATGTGTGTTCTTATGTGGGTGGTGCACATGTGTGTGCAAACTACACATATGTATGCGTACATATAGAGTCCAGAAGACAATCTTGGGTATCATTCTCAGGAACACCATACACCTTTTTGTGACAGGGTCTCTCATGGCCTGAAGCTCACCAGTGGGACTAAACAGGCTAGGCCCTAAGAATTCTCCTGCCTCTACCTCCTCAGCACTGGGGTTACAGATGCGCAGCATCAGGCCTGGCATGGATATTTGGAATCGAACTCAGGTCCTTATGCTTGAAAGGCAAACACTTTATCGAAACAGCCCTCAGCCCCAGTTAATAATTTTTTAACCTGTGTTATGATTTGGATCCCAAATGTTCCCTACAAGCTCGTGTTTTGAATGTTTGGTCACCACCTGGTAGCATTATTGTGAAAGCTGTGAAACCTTAAAGAGATGAGGTCTGATGGGGAGGTAGGTCACAAAAGGCGGGCTTTAGAAGCTTACAGGCACTAGTAGTTTGGGCCTCATGCTCTGCTTCCTGGTCTACCATGACGTGGAGAGTCTCTACCATCACTAGGAAAGCAGCCACGCCTCCCCACCATGAAATGTGAACCCAAATAAAACCTTCCTTCCTTCAGGTCGTTCTATCAGGTATTGGCCACAGGGATGTAAAAGTAATGAATACAACCTGATTAAACACAATTATAAGAGCTGCTACCATGTTCTTTTCTAACAATTCTAGTCTGTGGTATGGAGCTTCCCTAAAAAATGAGTCACATTTTCTTGCTTCTTCATAAATCAAGTAGTTGTGGGTTATGTATGAACACATGACTGCCATATTGTATGAACTCGCAATTATGTCCTCCAAAGAGGACTCTTTCTTTTTTTTTTCTTTAGGGCACATATTAACTTCATTAGATTCAAAATAAAAATGCAGAAGGTGGTGGCTTTTCGTACGTGGTTAAACAGTCAGAGTCTTATGTACAATTATACAAAGAATCTGACATTTCTTTACCTGATTTCTCCTTTCTGGGTGTGGTAGTTTGAATGTATGTACCCCCACCCCCAGACTCAGGTGTTATTAAAGTTGGGTTTGCAGCTTCAGCCCCTAGCAGCAGACAGGCTCCTGCTACAGGGAGAGGAGCTGAATTCCAGCCTAAGGTGTGCAGAGAAGTGTGAGCTCTGGGGGTCCCGCTGCTGCTGGTTTCCAGGCTTGCTTTTGGTATGTGCTGGCTGCTGATGGCTTTTCTCTCTGCTTGGATCTGTGAAAGGGGTCAGCCTCTTCTGCCATTATGAAACTTCCCTTGGATCTGCAAGCTAAAATAAATCTGATTCCTCCCATAAGTTGTCCGTTTGGAAGCTCATCCAGCAACATGAGGCTGTCTACAATGCTGGGGCTCCCCCATCTCTCTCCAGTATTGCTAGTAATACAAGATCTTTGCCCTGAATCCTTTCACCATGACCACATGGGGCTGTCTTTTCTTCCCAGCTTTGATTTCCCATCTGCTTTTCAGCTCTCCACATCCCCCAAAGAGTCTTTAAAAATTTTTTTCCTGACTGTGTAGTTGTTATTAGAGGAAAGTTACGTTGACTCTACCATATTGGTGGCAGAACTTTTTAAAATAGAATATGTGAAATAAAAATTTATAAAATATGCACAGTGCATGTTCAACGTGAGCACAGATGTATTTTAATTTGGGAAAATCACTGCGTATTTATCTTATAGCTTTTTGTCAATGGGACTGCATGAGTGTGAGAGGTTAAAGTGTAATAGAATTTTGCTACACTAATTGCTTTGCATAGATTTATATAATTTTTGTAATTCCTTGTGTACTTTTATGGCCACTGAAATATAACATGTAACTATTAAATGAGTAGCCAGAACAGTCACTGTTGACGAAATTGTTTTACGCAGACATAATAAATATTTTGTACCTACCTTATTAACTATTATCTTAGCTCATTTTGTGCTATGATAACAACATACCCAGAGGAACTCATAGAGCTCATGGTTCTAGGGGCTGGAAGTCCAAATCAGGACTTTATCTGATGAGGACATTATACCAGTCACAGAAGAGCTGAAGGATGGCAAGAAAGGCTGTGTAGAAGAGACAAAACATAAGGGCAGACTCTTTAAAATAGCCTCTTCTGGTCATTAATTAACTAATCCTGTCCCAAGAGAGCAGGTATTAACTTATTCCCTTGAGGATTAAACCAGTCCCAGAAGAAAGAATCCACTTCATTTAATGGCCTAATTACCTCCTAATTGTCCCACAACCCCTAAGCACTGTTTCAGATTTCAACATGAGTGTTGGAGGTGACAAATCATAGCAATTACTTTATAACGTTCTTGGCATGGTACCTGTGTTTTATTGCTATGGTTGTAGTTTTGTTTGGAAGTCTTATTTTGTAGGTCCCAGGAGAAATGGTAAATTCCTGTGTGAATTCTGGAACTAGGGCTCATTTTAAAAGACTTGCTACATTTCCAAGGGCAAAGGGGACTTTCCTATGTGTGTCTTGACAAGGTCAGTGAGATTTTGGTGCCTGGTAGGGACTGAAGACGCTTTCTTTTTTGATCAAATATTTTAAGAACCTTGACAATCACACTGCTATCCCATGTTCTGATAGGAGCACATGAACTTTGATAAGAGCATAAGAACTTTGGCACAATCCTTGTTTCCTCGGGCACATACAGATTTGCCACCTGCTAAAATGAGCCTCCTAGCAGGTCTCAGGAGAGTAGCATTGTCTAACTGCACACTGAAAATCTATCCATGAACCATCGGTCCCTACTGCGTTTACTATACAGAGAAGAAGATATAAACACATTTTTAGGCAATATAATTATTCACTCCATTTCAAAATGACTGTATTGGTCAACCATCAACCATCACAGGGGGTCACAGACACTAATTTATAACATTTTGGATTTGTGTCCCTGCTGGGCTGGATCTCTCTCACTGTGATGACACTGAGCTAGGTCATCCCCACAGACTTTCTTCTTTTGCCATCATGTTAATATGTAACACATATAACCCACAGTAAAAAAGCAGTCCTCTTTCCATATCCCTTAACTTCCTTTCTGGAAGCTTCTCTGCAACTTTCTCCTGGTCTTCTTTCAGAACACAATGCTGTATTAGTTTGTAGTCGTGAAACCCTGTTCTCACACTGTGATTGACAAGTTCTGTGACCACAAGGAAGTAGTTCTCAGATCTGCACAGCACCATCCTGAGCTGTAAAACAGAGATATTGTGCAGATCACTGCTGACACACTAGACTCAAGGAACTGTGTCGTTTTCCATCAAAGTACTCACTTTAGAAAATCAAGCATTATTATGGACTCCCTTCCCATTGACATGTCCTACAGATGGTTCTACTTTAGGGTTTATTGTTGTTGTTTTAATGAACAGTGTCTTACTCTAGCCCCAGCTGCTGACCTAGAACTCACTATGTAACTCAGGCTGGCCTCAAACTTATGGCAATCCTCCTACCTTAGCTCCCCGGGTGCTGTGATTAAAGGCATGAGGCACCATGCCTGGCTGGATAGCTCTTGAGTTCACTGCTGTATCTCCATCTGCATTACCATCTAGATCCAGGACAAGCTCTTGTGTAGCCTTTTGGTGGTTTGAATGTAAAGGGCCCCATAGCCTCAGGTAATTTTGATTAAGCTTCCTCCTTAGTCTCTAGCAGGTAGAGTCCTGCTGGAGGAGGTGTGTCACAGGGTGGGGGGTGGATCTTGAGTCCAGACCTACTATGTGTGTTCAGAGTCAGCTCATGCTTGCTGGTGATTGTTGTATTCTCTCTCTCTGCTCTGGATCTATAATGAAGTGAGTCAGCTTCTTCAAACATGATGAAGCTTCCCCTCAAAATTGTAAGCCTCTGGATGGTTGTTTTATCTCAGTAATGAGAAGGTAAGTATAAGCCTCTTCACTGCACTCAGTCTTGGTTCACTTCTCATCCATTTGTTTGTCTTTATCAAAGAAATCTTTTCAAAACACATATCTGATCATCTCGCCCTGGCTGAACTGGCTTCAGTGGCTTCCCATCAGTCCTAGGGAAAGGACACAGAGGACTTCACAGTCTAGCCACTGCCCAGCAATCCAGCCTTATTGTCCTTGCTGCTTTCTACACATATCATACTTGGCTCTGTTTCTTGAATTTATTGTCCTCCTTTTGCTGCCAACCTTTGTGCTGTCTGAAATCTACTTTCCATCAATTCTACACCTGGTTATCTTGGGTACTGCTTTCTCTTCCCTGATATACCTGACTAGTGCAGCTCTCTGCCTGCACCTTCACTCATATGAAGTATCATATATGCAGACTTCAGAGCCCTGTTACGATTGTGGTTCTATTGTAGCTTCTATGAAGCCTTCTCTTCCATTACACTAAAAACTCCATTGGAGCAAGTACCATGTCCATTTGGCTTCCCATTCCATCCCCAGAGTCTGATATATGCTAGGTGCTGAATAAACTTTTGCTTGTTCATATTTAGAGAGGGTTCTTCTGTAGCCTTAAGGCTCATTCATTGTGTAACCCAGGCTGACATCAAACTCATGGACATCCTCCTGACTCAGCCTCCCAATTTCTAGGATTATAGTATTTTTGATTACAGTATTTTTGAATAATGAATGATGGTGTAGCTATTGCTTATTTAGATATCTCTCTTCCCTAAGAGCATTAAGATCTGCAGGAGGTAAGTATATCAAATTCATTTTAATACTATCAGTGTGTAGCAATGGCCTAACACATAACAGATGTTAAATGTTTGTGAATTCCAACATTGAGGAATTATAGTATGATGGAAAGAACAGAGTAACATCAGGGTTAAGCTCTTAGTCTTTCAAAAACCTGATTCTTTTGTCCTCACACCATCCTAACAAGCACTGGGCCTGGTAAGTAATAATCACACAAACTCTCACCCATATTCCCTTCTCCTGTCCCTGAATATGTGACCCAGTCACTTCACTTAGAAGATTGTGGGTCTCATCTCCTTTGTGTTGGCGAATGTGATCCCATAACACTGATGCACTACTATCCTTTTTTCTCCCAGGAAGCTCGTTCATTAATTCAAGCATTCTTTCCTGAGCCCCTTATCATGAACTCATTGTGGGGGCTAAGGAGATGGTTCAGTGGGTAAAATGTTTGCCACACAAGTTTGCACAGAAATGTGAAGACTGGAGATCAGATATATCCCCAGCACCAACATAACCTCTGGGCAGGTGTGGTGGCAGAGATGGGGATCCGGAACAAGCTGGTTAGGAGACTAGCTGAATCAGCAAGCCCTGGGCTCATATGAGAGACCCTGTCTCAATAAATAAGGTGAAGGTGATTGAGGAAGACACTTGACATCAACCTATAACCTACACCTACACTCATGCAAGAACACTCACACACATGTGCCAAGCACACGTGCATGCACACACATACACGTGCAAAACCGAACAAAAAGGAACTATCAGGGCCTGAGGAGATATCTCAGAGATTAAGAGCATTTACCATGTGAGCATGAGGCCCTGAAGGGCAAAGAATGGAGAGGGGGATGCTGAGCAAAGAGTGAGACCCTGCAGAACACCTGGGAGCAAGCCACTGGACTCCCTCAGAGGATCTGATGGCAATGCCACGTGGATGGTGGGCACTGAAGATCTTCCAGAGTGCCCAGGCTGTGAGTGGAGGGAAGGAAGCTGCCAATAGTGTGTCAGACCAAATCTGAGCTCGGCCAAGATCTGATCTGCAGATGGGCTGCTTTTCTGATTTCCATCCATCATATTTGAAAATGTAAAACAAACATTAAATGTAAATTCTGAACTCCAACATACAAAGGAATGTTGCTCTGGTTGCAGAAGAGATGGGGCTGTGGCATTGAACTTCACTTCATCCATTGAACATGGGGGTGGTCTGTTTAGCAGCACCCTTAAATCCATTGGAGATGATTTGGGGGAGACATGCAACCTTTCTTTCAATCTTTTGCCATCCTTGGGGGTGACTCAGACCTGAGTAAACAAACTCATTTGCTCTCAATCTTGGCCAAAAAAAAATTTTTTTTTTAAAAGCAAACATGAATGCAATGTCCCAAAGGATCTTGGCAATCAACATAGGACATACCTAAAGCCAAGCTAGCAAAGAAAAAAAAATTCCCTGATAGTTATCAGATTTGAAGTTAGATAAGGAAGAAAAATATACTGCCCACATTTTCCCTGGCATAAAATTAGGATGTAACGTTATATAGCTATTATGGGAACAAGTATGGCCTTAGGTTTTGACTGCATATAAAGGTTACCATTGAGGCAGAATGTTCTGGATCTGAAGCTGTGCTCCACTGAGCTAGTGTTACAGGAAGTTACTGAGACAAGCAGTAAAGTGTATGCACTGAGTACTCATGTCTAACAAGGATGCTAATTGCTGGGCTAGATAAGTGTATCCACCACAGAATGTGAATATTATGATAAAATAGAGGCAGAGGGGGTCAGGGAGACAGACAGTGCTTGCTGCACAGGACTGAGGACCCAAGTTCAATCCCCAACACCCACATAAAAATCTGGGCATCACTGCACATGTCTGTAACCCCAGGGGATGTTTTGGCTTTATCTTACAGTGTTATGGATTCTCTTTCTGATTTTGTTGTGGTTTGATTCAGGTGTCCCTCATAAACTTAATGTGTTCTGAATGCTTGATCCCAGCTCATGGCAATTTTGGAACCTTGTTGGAGGTGCATTGTTGGGGGAGGGCTTATGGGTGTTATAACTGGCTTCCCCTTGCCAGTTTTTGGCACACCTTCTTACCGAAGTTTGCAGTGCTGTGGTGGAGGTAGTGAACACCCTCTGCTCATGCCATCATTTTACTTGTCATCATGGAGCTTCCCCTTGAGTCTGTAAGCCAAAATAAACACATTCCTCCAAAAGCTGCTTTTGATCTGGCTCTTCTCTGTGCAACAATGAGAAAGCTGACTACAACAGTTTTGGTACCAGAGAGTGGGATCTGTCATTACTAGAACCCCAATTCTGTGGCTTTGGCCTTTTGCAACTGATATGCAGGAGGAGGAATGTGAATGGTTTTGCAACCTCAACCTAGATGACTCCTTGCAATGCTATGAGTACAGCTTAATGGACCATTTTGGTCAGAGTTTAAAGACCTGAATGCTATAAGAACTCTGGACTGTGAGGTTTGGTTTACGAGAGTGAGAAAGAACTTTAGTCGAGACTGGTCCTGAAGCAGTTTGTGTACATTCTGCCTGTCAGTGTCCTGAGAACTTGTGCAGGGTTGTTTTGCAGAGAAATGCACAGGTGTGAGCAGATGGAGATGGCACAGAAAGAAATGAAATCTTTGGGCCAAAACTGCTGCCTGTTTAGCTGCAATTGTTTGAGAGATTACAACCATTGAGATTGGGCCAGGTGATCTGCATTGGGACAGAAGGAAGAATGCAGACTATTTTGAAATAGGGGGCCTTAATGTTATCTCTTCAAAGACAGCTTTGTTCCCCCCTGGATTAAAAATTTGGTAGCCCACCTGGTACTTTGGAATATAATAAGTGCAAGAAGGGAGGGTCAATGGATTTGTAACATAGCTTTGTTTTTGGAAATGGCCATGGGCAGTGTGAATCAGGTGTGTTGGACTGCCTGTGTGGAGACCCAATGGAGCAATGAGGATGAACCATGGGTTGCAATGGAGACCTAGTGAATGCCAGGACTATGGGATGGCTGCCAAGGAGAGCTGTCAGCACTGGATAAAGTTTTCCTGGACTGTGAGTAGCTGAGCTGGAGGGGCAGAATTGGAACTCCAGGAGACTTGTTACTGGTTAGAATTATTGGACTTGGAGATAGAATTTGATGATTCCCTGCTTGTTTTAAATCTTGTATTGGTTTAATCTGTCTTTGCCATGCTCAATGCTATCTTTTGCAGAGTGAATATTCTGTGCCATTATGGGTTTGTTGTTTTTTTGGAATTATGGCTGAGTTGAAAAGCCCCTGGATTATGGGGATATTTGAACATCATTGAGATAGGGGGGGGGGAAAGTCCTGTGGGGACTTTTGAAGGTGAGCTGAATGCATTGCATTTTACATCATTTATGATTATTAGTTTGTGGGAGCCAGGGGAAGATTGTGATGGTCTAATTTAGGTGTCCCCCACAAATGTATGTGTTCTGAATGCTCGATCCCCAACTGATGGCAGTTTGGGTATTTGAACCTTGTTAGAGCTGTGTTGTTGGGGCTGGGCCTATGGAGGAGGTTATAACCAGCTTCCCCTTGCCAGTGTTTGTCATACTCTCCTGCTACTGTTGTCCACCTGATGTTGGCAAGGAGGTGATGTCCACCCTCTGCTCATGCCATCTCTTTCCCTGCCATCATGGAGTTTCCCCTCAAGTCCATAAGCCACAATAAGCCCATTCTTCCACAAGCCACTTTTGGTTGAGTTCTTTGTCACAGCAATGAGGAAGCCGCCTGCAACAAATTCTTTGGAAAATACCTATTCTCTTTTGCCATTTCACTCATCAGGTCACCAGTGTTCTCCTTGACCATTATTGGTTCAATGACAAAATGCAAAGACAAAATGCATGAAAGGCATGTGGCTCCCTAGAATCTTCTTGCCTACCAAGTCCTGCAAGATCAAGATTCTGTAGTCAGCTGATGTCAGCCTGTTCCTCACAGCCCCTGCTGATCACTGAGAAATGCTGTCTCCACCATAAAAGACCATACTGGGTCCTCAGATTTGGAACACCCAGCCCAACAGCTGCCTTCCTCAGGTCTAGAACACTGGGCTCTTAGAAAAGAAGCCATGAAACTCAATCACTTTGAGTAAGTGACTTTGAGGCTCTGATGTGGTATTAGTTGTAAAGAATGTGGTACACTCCTTTAATCCCAGCACTCGGGAGGCAGAGGTAGGAGGATCACCTTGAGTTCAAGGCTACCCTGAGTATATTCCAGGTCAGCCTGGGCTAGAATAAGACCTTACCTCGGAAAAAAAAAATTCTCTCTGGTTGGTACTTCTACCCACCACTGTGGGATCTCATCCCTCCTACTTCTCTCCCCATGATCATCTCTGCCACTTTTGGTTCTGTTAGCCCTGTCTCCATCACAAGGCAAATCAGCACCATCCTTGGAGTTCGCCTGAATTCAGCAGTGGAGGAGGTTCATGATGCGTTACACACATGGACAAGCTGGGCTGGGCCTTCAGAACACTAGCCTTCCTGTGCCTTGAGGCTTATTCAAAATAACCTACCTACACATTCCTCTAGTCCACATTTGGGAAAACAATGACTATGTATTTAAACTTTATCCCATGGGCTTTAGTCAGATTCTGTGAGGACTCCCCATAGGCAATGCATTTGGGATTCAAATTACATATTCATCATGCCACATAGGGCTCATTTTCAAATTGGAGTTTTATATTTATCTTTTCAAACAAGTGGCTGGAAATCAAGCAGTCTTAGCTTGGACTGCTGTAACAAAATACCATTGACCGTGTGGTTAAAACAACAGTCTGTTATTTCACACAGACTGATTGTTGGCAGTCCAAGATCAAGGCTGGTAGTTTGGCTTCCTGTGAAGGCTCTTTTCCTGGTGTGCCAGGGCCATGTTGTTGTAGTAACCATGTAGTGGGAAAAGAGCAAGGTGTGGTTATCTTTCTCATAAGGACAGTAATGTCATCAGGAACCCCCCATCACCATCTCATCTAAACTTGATCTCTCAACAGCTCCATCTCTAAGTAACATCTCATTACTGCTTAGAGCACCAACATTTGAACTTGGAAGGGCACAAGCATTCGGTTCTTTGTATCAGCTTTAGCAATTATCAATCTAAAACCCTTGTCTTCCTTTCTCATGTGAAAGAATAATCAAATGACTGGCTCTGTGCTTGGTTCCCTGCAGTCTATAAGACAGACTACTCTTTGCAGCTAGTTTTCCTAAGGTGACAAAACTGGAGAAGTAAAGACACTTTGGGAGTACACACAGCCATATTCCTGCACCCCCGAGTGCCCCTCTGGGCACTCTGAGTGAGGCCATGCCTTGCAGACAGTGGTAGAGCAAGCCTGTCCACCCCTGGATACCTCAACAGCCCATCACATCCTATAGAAGTTCACTCACTGACCCTGTGCTATCCTCAATTCCTCCTATTAATGAGCTTCCCATGTGACTCCATCTGAGAATGTAATTGGTTATAGAAGAAAAATATTAATTACTTTTCACTTTCTAAGAGGATGATAATTAAAGGATGACACTGTCACCTGTTGTCCCCTCCTTACACCTGAAAGAATTTGTCTTCTGACATCTCAAAAATATTTTTATTCCCCATGGGTGTTATTGATCATTTATTCTTCTTATGGAATGTAAACCTCAGAGGTCAAGCCTGATGATGCCAGCTTTTTGGCACTCTCCTAGGAGGCTGGCCTTGCTTCCTTCTGCCAACAGTCCTGACACTCATCCACTGTTTGTGTACAGCTCCTCACAGGTATGAAGACAATTTTCTGCCCCAGGGCTGCCGGCCGAGTTCAGGAAACCCAGCCCAGATGTGAAACCCTAGGCTTGGCAGCTGGCACTTGGCAGTCAGACATGGTAAACAGCCCCAAGTTCTTTCCAGACACTTCCAAACACTCCTGGATATGCCATGAAGCTACTCCAAACCTTTTGGAATATGTACTTTTCCCTTGACATGACTCAGAAGGGAACACGCAAGCACCGAGCACTGCTCACCAATGGCCACTTTATATTGAGCAATGTGCAAACATACTCGTGTGTTCAGCACAGCCTTGTGAGGCAACAAGCACGGAGATCAGGCCAGTGGCCAGGAGGCCCACAAGTGGCCCAGATTCATGCTTTCCTCCAGATGGAGAGAAGAGGGCTGCAGATTATCACTGAGAATGTAGAACTGAAGACCTGGTGGGTGAGGGCCACATCCAATGTCACATCACAGGATGGTGGCAAACTGGGATATGGTCCCTTTTCCTCCACAGCTCGACCTCTTGGCTGGTAAGTGTCTTCTCTGCCCCTCATCCCAAGAAACAGGGCCCTTGGCCATGACCATGACTCGGGCTTTTCTTACTATTTTTCCTCACGTCTCAGCTGCTTCTTTACTGGAAAGCAACTGACTCCTATGGCACAGTGTTCTCCTGTTCCCCAGGCCACCGCTCACTCATTCGATTTCTTCACATCTCTGATCACCTGGGAGACAGCCATTCTAACCACTATCCCACCAATTCCTCTCATCTCTGTTTTCTGGACATGGATGACTCCTCGCATTGAATAGGTGCTCTGTAGATGGTCATTGGATGCATTGGATTGGAAATCGATAAATCAATGAGTGCTTAGCCCCTAAGTGCAATAGATCTGAACAAGGTCTTCTCTGTGTTTATCAGTTTAAGTACCAACCTAGCCAAACGACCATCCAGCTGGCCAGTCCTCAATTCTCAGAGCAAATCTCCACAGTGGCTAGCTTAGACAATTCTTAGTGGTGCTTGTGTGTAAAATCAGGCCTGACTGCTGAGCACTGGGTGAATTTGGAATGGAAGTCGCCTGCCAAAGTGGCAGCTGGAGCCAGTACTACAGGAGAGAAGGAGGGGAGACATTTCTGCCTTCTGGGGGTCAACACCAGAGCTGGGCAGCGCTGGTTAAGCCTCCGCCAGGACATCAACAAATAAAAGGATTCGAGTTCTGGAAATCGTTTTAGGTTAATTTCTTGGAGACTGCATGGCAGAATGGGAATAGCTTAGACTTTGAGGTCAAATCAATAGTTTCCAGCTATATAATTTAGTTTCAAAAAAAAGGGAGAAAAAGAAAAATGAAAAAAAGAAAAAAATTGAGATGTAGAAAAACTTATAAAATAAGAATATAAAGAAAAAATATTTTTGTACATCTATACAATGTGTGCTTTAAGCTAGGTAACTAACATGAGTCAAAAAATTTATAACATTTTCAGGTTGATAAAGTAAAAATGTTGTAAGAGCTAAGGTTAATTTACTCCTGGAGAAAGATACCTCTTTTTAATAAATTTAGTATAGCCTAAGGGCAAGGCTTTTATACAGTCTTCAACAGTAGACAGTAGTGTCCTAAGCCTTCCCATTCAATTAGGACCTGCTCACTGACTCACCCAGAACAACTGCATTTGTGGAAGGTGCCCTATATGGGGGCAGCAGTTTTCATCTTTTATATTATATTTTTACAGTACATTTTCTATGTCTGGATATGCTCGGATACATGAATAGTTACATTCTGTTTTAGTTACCTATGGTATTCAATACAATCATATACTGTGCAGATTTAGAGTCTAGGAGCCACGATAGGCTAAGCAGTGGGCAATAGACAGCGTTGAAGTCTGTTCTTTCCACAAGGGCAAAACTCTTAACAGTAAAGTTCTCAGTATTCATTTCAAGCGATCTGTGGAATCTTCAGAGTGTGAGGAGTATCTTATATTCTAGTGACTGAGAGCCCCCAGATAGCATTGGGATAGTGACTTGTCCTCAGAAAGATCAAACATGGTCAGAGTTTTGACTCTTAGTCTATAAACCCTTAGCCTGGTGAAGAAGGAGCTGAAGATAGGGTTGATCACAATCAATGGCCAGTGTTGTAACCAATCATACCAGCATAATGGAGCTTCCATAAAACTCCAAAGTACAGGATTAGAAGGGCTTCCAGAGAGCTTACCACATTGAGGTGCCTGCAGAGAAGACATGGAGGTCCCACTTCCTTTGCCCCATGTCCGTTGTCTATTGGGCTGCTCATCAGCAACCCTTCTAATAGCTTCATAATAAGTGAGTAAATGTAAAGGACGTGTTTCTCTCAATTCTGTAAGCTGCTTTAGCAGATTAATTGAACCCAAGGCCAGGGTCAAGGGAATCTCCATTTATAGCTGATGGTCAGAAGGACAGGTCAGAACCTGGGGCTGTTGATTGTAGGGGACAGCCTGGTGGGACTGAGCCTTATTTCAAATTATTTCACTTTTTCCATCATTCTTTATGACACCCCAGTGTGGCTAAATTAATATCAAATATTTTGGAATTATATAATTAATTACATTCAGTCTTAATTACTGTTCTTAATTTATCCAAATCTGTTAACATACTATCTGGTGAAAGTCAGGCACAAATGATAGCAGCTGGTTCATGTCTATTAGTTAAAGCAGTTGAGGAAAAATCTAATTAATTATTAAGTGGTCTGGGGCCATATGTTGGACTCTCAGAATACCGATGATCTGCACTGCTCAGAAGCAAACCAAGAACTCCCAGTAAATAAAACTCAGTTTAGATGAGGGTTGAAGAGAAATGAGCACCAACGCTGTCCTTATGCACACGTCACAGACTGTATTGTTCTTCTACTGAGCATGCGTTCAGCACCATAATATTTTTTGCAGCAGCCACCCCCAATTGCATTAGTCACCTATTATGATGTGACAGATCACCCCAAATGCAGCAACTTAAAAGAGTACACATTTATTATCTCAAGTTTCTGAAAGTCAGGGGTCTGGGGAGGATCTACTTGGATTCACTGTTCCCAGATCTCTCACAAATCTGTAATCTGAGTGTTGGCCAGGGCTAGGGTCTCACGCCTCATGCAAGGCTCCACTGGGAACTCACAAGTTCATGCAGTTATTGACAGAACCCAGTTCTTCACAACCTGCTAGGTTAAAGGCCCCAGTTTCTTGATGATTCTTGCTTGGAGCTTCCTTGGCCCTCTCTGTAGGTAGCTCACAACATGGCAGGTTGCTTCTTCAGAGTCCACAGGAAGAGCCTTCTCCTCACAGACATCGTGACTTTCTGTATCAGGTGTACCCCTTCACCTTCTCTGTAGTTTACTGGCTAGAATCAGCCATATCCTGCTCACATTCAGGAAGGGATTACACAGCAGTGTGCCTACCAGGAAGTTGGCACCTTGAAGGCGGCCTTGGACTCTGACACACCAATGTTTCAGAATTGGTAGGAGAGATGATGTATTTTCCCCCCTTTCTTGATTTAGGCAGTCAGATTGCCTATGTTAAAAAAAAAAAAACTTTCAATAACTTGGATGCCTTGTCAGTCCACTTGGGAAAAGATGACTAAAGATTTTGTTTTGATATAAAGAAGAATTCTCATAAAATGTAATGATATAAACTAAAAATATTAGAAACTACTAATATCAGTATAAAGGCAGATGAGTGCCCAAAAAGTTCAACATAGAATAAAAGATAGGCCAGATGTGGTGGCGCTGAAAAGACCTCCAAGGCCTTTCTCGGGAGAGCGTACCCCAGGACTCAAATAACCACACCAGCAGATGCAAAAGCAAGAGGATTTTCTTTTTGGCTGCACAGTCGGGCTCCCCGGACCAATGTGTACCAGAGAGCCCTGAGGAACAAAAGCTTCAGGTATTTATAGGCAAAAACTACAAAATTATAATACAGCTCATAT
>PVHP010016918.1:21809-35286 GCA_004024765.1 Zapus hudsonius | reverse complement strand
AGAGGCGGGCAGATGCGCTGGAGGCAGAAGGAGGGGGGAGGGGCTGTGTACCGATGGTCAATTGAGAAAGAATATTAGTATCAGAAATAAATTTGAAAAACCGTCAGAAAGTTGAAAAAGAAAGACAGGCGAGTGCCCGGGAGGGCGGGATAGACAGAGGGCGGGAGGGTGGGGGCCAATCCCCTAGGAAAGCCGGCCCACCGAAAGAGAGGCTGAGGCGGTGGCAGCCAGGGGCCGCTCACTCCGGCACAGCCTGCCCTGAGGACTCACTGCTTCCTGCGAGCTCTTTTCCACGCTGTCAGCTTCCAGTCGTGCAGATCCTGTACTTGGAGGTGCCTGGAATTCGGCTCGTGGCCGCAGCTAATGCCCGCGAGCTGGGTCCCTGCTGCAGAACCTGGTCCTAATTTCCCCGAGGTTTATGGCGTGTCTGCTAGTCAGCCATCTTCCCCGGAAGCCTCACTGTCTCATAATTTAATTTTATGGAAAGTCCACATCTCAACTTACTAGATTTCTGAAAAAACTATTTTCAAGGTAAATCAAGGTTGCACTGTTACTGAACTCTAAATGCTGGGTCAAAATTTGCCTAAATACAAAAGGCATGCAATTTTGCTAGTACTGTGCATAAAAGAAAATTTTCATTATTTAGTAAATAATGGATAATAAAAAAGACAGACATTCTTCATATGTGGTTATATTAAATAAAAATAAGTACAAATCAAAAGTCTATTGTTTAATAAAACAATAAAATGTTTTCAGTAGAGTTTGACTGCAAAGTGTTGATACTAGGAATATTTAAGAAAGTAAAGATGAAAGGAATCCCTAGGAAGATTTATGTCAAGATTTATGACAGCCTAGTTATGTTCTTTTTTTTTAACAAAACTAAGACAGCATGTTCATATTCATGTGGAGGGAGATCCTAAGAAAGCCAAACAAAGTGTACATTAGGGAATATAATTGCAAAGGATTAAATGACATGTGAATCATGAGAAAGTATATTGGTACCAGGAATATGTTAATCATGCTTCTTTAAAAAGAGGTGAAGTCAAGTCTATCACGTGAAGGATATTCAAATAAAAACTACATTTGGGGCTGGAGAGATGGCTCAGCGGTTAAGGCACTTGCCTCTAGTACCTAAGGCTCCAGGTTCAATTCCCCAGGACCCACATAAGCCAGATCCACAGTAGGTGGCCCAGGTGTTCTCTCTCTCTCTCTCTCTCTCTCTCTCTCTCTCTCTCTCTCTCTCTCTCTCTCTCTGTCTCTCTCTTTCTCTCTGTATCTCTGTGCTTGAAAATGAATAAATAGAATATTTTTTAAAAACTACATTCAAGAAAACATTGGAAAAGCTACACTGCAGGAAGTCAAGTATAAATATTACTTATTTATAGATTTTAAAATTCTACACCCATACTATATGAGAAAAATCATGAGATAGTATGATCCTAGTAACTATACATAAATATGTAGAATTATAATTTGTCATAATCTCTTAAAACTTTCTTAAATATTTCAAAAACTAAAATTGTATTTTTAATGTTTTTGAAAATTCTACTTTGGGAGACAGTTCACTGAAGGAGGTAGTGTTGAAATAAAATGACGTAAAGGCATAGTTGGCCCTGGTACAAATATAATTGTATTACATTTTAAATAATTACAAACAGGACCTGCGGCCTACAACAGGCTTTAAGTACCCTATGCAGAACTTTCAGAAGGAAGCCTAAAATATTTATTAAGACAAGGACAAAAGCAAGGCTATTAATTACTAGAGTTCAGTGTCAAAAATCTATTCCATCAGGAAGAGCCAATGCCAGCTCTCCTATTCAGGATCCCAGGAATGTGTCCTGTGCTATTCAGAGATCTCTTGACTCCATTGTATGGGCTTTAGAAGCACTTGTTTATGTTAGCCTGGGAAGCTTACCTTGAACAAGGTTTATTTTTCACATTTATCTCTATTGATACATTACTATTCACTAAATTTGCAATTTTACTATTTAAAGTGTCATATTTTCATGTTTTTAAAAGTGTCATTTTTTCTGTTCGTATGTTTTTGTTGATTTGGTTTATTGAAGTATGGTACCTGTCAAATGATCCATCATTTATACACACAAGGATATTTGCAAACATATTAAAAAGGGTGAGTAATTGATGATTCTAAACAGGAGACCAAGCCATGTCTCTTGTGTGGGAGGCTGAGTTTATTTAAATGGAATGCAATTTAGACTATTCGTGAAATAGATGGAAGGGTGAATGTCATTGGATCCAGCTGTTCTTCCTAGCTTCTCTGAGATGGAGGCCATGTTTCAATGACTGATTCAGAGAACATTGCTTGTGTTCATTTACCATATACAATTATTCATGTATTTATCCACTATGTAAACTATAACATATAAACCCCATGACGTACCTAATGGCAAGGACATAGCACACACACATTCATTCATGCAAAAGTTCCGGTGGAATGATTGAGTAGTTTGGGGTTTGGAAAAGCTAGGGTTCTTGTTTTGCTTTGGTCTGGTTTAGTGTGTTGCATTGGACTGCATATGACAATGTTCTGGAAGTCTGATATACTCTGAACTCAGACCCCTTATACCTCTCTACCCACCCTTACTTTCCCTTTCTCCCCAGCTTCCTTTGTTTCCTTGGGGAGTTTACCTCTACTTCCATGCCAACTGTACACATATGGGTCTGTGTATCTGATAATTCTCAGACCTACACAAGAGAGAACACATATGATAGTTGTCAGACTCTGACTTCAATTTTTTATTATGATTGTCTCCAACCTCATTCATTTTCCTGTCAACAGCATCATTCTTCAAGGCGGAAAAACTCATGCAAACCCCTGTTATTGGATAACTACCTTGGATCCATATCTTTTTTTTAATGTTACAAACAGAGAGAGATAGAAGAGAGACAAACACAGAAAGAGGGAGAACGAGAGAGAGAGAAAGAGAGAGAGAGAGAGAGAGAGAGAGAGAGAGAGAGAGAGAGAGAGAGAGAGAGAGAGAGAGAGAATGGGTGTTCCAAGGCCTCCAGCCACTGAAAATGAACTCCGGATGCATGTGCCACTTTATGCATTTGTCTTTATGTGGATATACTGGTACAATAGGCTTTGCAGGCTAACACCTTATCTACTGAGCCATGTCCCCAGCCCTGGTTTCTTATCTTAAGTATACTGAAGTAGTGCTGTAATAATCATTGGTGTCTGAGTGTCTCTGTAGTGTGTTATTGACTTAGAGGTTTTTTTTTTGGGGGGGACAAATATCTAAAAGGGATGCAGCTGGTACAAGTGGTAAGTATATTTCTAGCTTTTTGGATAACATCCATACTGAATTCCACAGTGACTGAACTAGTTTACTTTATGAAAATAAATGTACAAAGGTTGCTTTGTCTATATCATAAACAGTATTCTTTAATTTCTTAATGACTAGCATTCAGACTAGGATATAATTTGATCCAATTTTATTTAAATTATCCTTAGTGGATGTTCTAAGATGGAAACACTATGGGTTTAATAGGTAACTCAACATTATACATTGGATTCTGGTATCTATATGTTTCCAATAATGAAGTTCTTTGCATAGCCAGCTTTTCAAAAATATTTCAGTAGGAAATACTGTTGATAACATACCAAATATTTTTATGTATAAATAGAATTTTCTGATGTCAATTTTACACATTTGATTACTATGCCATGCCTTCTTCTTATATTTCATTATCTATATAGATAAATTTGCCTGACTCTCATGGCTTTTTTTTTCTTGGTTTACAGAGATTTTGTAGTCATACACACAGACACACACAAGAGTGAGTCCATTTTCATTATTATAAGAATAGCAGTTAGTATATTATTCAAAATACAGTATTAAGGTTTCTCACTTGAACCCAGAGCTCAGAGATTCAGACTGTCTAACCATCCAGTTTCTTGGTGAATCTGCCTTGGTAAGGCTTGAATCATGGGTGATCACCATGCCAACTGTTACATACAAGGACGTTGGGGATCCAAATGTTCTCTCACTTTCATGACGACTTGCTCTACAGACTGAGCCACATTGCCAGCCTCTGATTCTTACTCTTTTGAGTACTGCAGCTTAGAAGAAATATGGAGCTATGTGTTGAAAACACTAATATTGTTGAAATTCATGCTACCCAACACTCATGCCAGGAACTTCAGAGTTTGATGGAAAATGGAAAAACACTGACATTTTGATAATATTGAAAAGGGAATATACACATGGAACAAATGTTAATTATTATAAGCTAAAATAAAGTTACTTGGATGGTTAGTGATAGAAATATATCTATTAATCTTAATTGCCAAAAGATATTTATGTGAAGTAGATTAGTTCTATCAAAGAAACAAACTGATGCAACTTATATCTTTTCATATATATTATTTTGCTTAACTAAAATATAGTTATATGAACTTGACATGTCAGCGTTCAAAATAATATATATTGGATATATAAAATGTTCAGGATTTCAGAACTGATTTCCCCTCCCTGTAAGGAAATCACCTAACATTATCAACCTGGAATAAACAATTCCAATTACAAAATTCCACATACTTTATACTTTCTCATATCTGAAAATAATTTAATATGGAATTCAAGTTTACATTGTGACTGAAAAAAATTATGAAATTGTCAATCTGCATATTAACCACTTCTTTTTATTATACTTTTTAGATGTTGGTATCAATATTTAGCCATTTTCTCAATTAAGAAAAATAAGAAATAAAAAACAAAACCTTACTGAATTGTCTTTGATTCAAAATTCATATCTAGAAATTGCATCTACTATCTGTATTCTAAACAAAATATTCTAAATAAAACTCGTTCAGTCCTATATCTGATACCCTATTCTGTTTAGTGGGCAATAGAAGTACTGTCTATTTAACACTGGAAATACTCTAAGTGTCAATGAGTGACAGAACACTTAGATCTTGTGAAAATTAAAATTAAGCGGTAATAGGTGACCATATTTTACAGTGCAGTTCTAGATACACAAAACAACCAGGGGGGATCTTCTCCTGGATGTCCTTCCTCTAATAATCTCACTTTTAATACTCATTAGACTGATTGATTTTTAAAGTTCACATACCTAAAGTGCTTCAATCACTGCACTGTGTAAAATTTGCATCATTAACTTTTATTTTGTATCACTTTACATTTTATATATTCAGTTGTATTTTCTCTTGGTCTATTATTTTTTAAAACAAAAGAAGGTTCAAACAAAAATACAAAAGGTGACATATCTTTATAATCTTTTTATACACTCACTGACTCGATGTTATCAAATACTAATAATTTTATGAGCAAGTGTATAAATATGTATTTGAAAGAATAATGATGATAAAATCAAAATGGTCAAGGCTGAAGATAAGGAGAGGAAGTTTGTAGCAATATATTAGTTATATTGGATCTGTTACTTTATGAAAAAATTCTATGTTTAGGTAAATGGCAGCATTAGTTCACATGTACTGCATACAAGCAGATTTTATAAACATTTACTGAAAATAGTAATTTTGATTCCAGAATTATATAATGCTTTTGCATGACATTTAGTCAATAAATGTTGAACACAGTAATATATATATATATATATATATATGTATATATATATGTACATATATACATATGTGTGTGAGGTATCATTAGTAATTTCTTTTTTTAATTATAGTTCTATCACTTCATTATCTTTTTTAAATATTTTATTTATTCATTTTCAAGCAGAGAGAGAGAGAGAGAGAGTGAGAGAGAGAGAGAGAGAGAGAGAACCAGGGCCACCACCTTGTAGGTCTGGCTTATGTGGGTCCTGGGGAATTGAACCCAGTGCCTTAGGCACTGGAGGCATGTGCCTTAACTTCTCAGCCATCTCTCCAGCCCCTTAGCCATTTCTTATACTTTGTGACATCTATTTATTAGTTTCATGGGAAATTTAGAAATTTTACCTCTTAAAAAGCTACCAGAATTGAGTGTGTATTCATTTTCTAGTACATATTTCAAATATGTATAATTTTGCTAAGAATAAGCATATAATGAAAGACATATCTATTTCTTCATTCTATTCAGTGTCTTGAATAGCTATTTTAGTAACTTTTATTTTCACTGTAATATGACTCTGGGAACTACCATAGCAACAATTTATAATAATATATTTCTGTGTGTTCACATTGATAAATTCATATTTCAGTCTATCTATGTAATTCAGTTTTCCTTGAAATTGTATCACATTCTGTCCCTTTTTTGGCTCTTTGAAAGTGTCTTCTTGTATGTTTTTCCTTACAAAATGATAGATTAGTGAGGCATCGTGGCCTTTGAGTTCATTCCTGAGGACATGTTAATGTAATTTAGAGGCTATAAATATTATCTTTCTAAACAGCACAACAGCAGAGAGCACAATGCTCTGCACTCCTGGTGTCTAAACTCTGCTTCATTTGTGGGCTCATGTAATAGGAGGTGTGAACAGGAGGTAGATAGTCCAGGACTGAGCATTAGGGAGCTCCATGGCTGCATCTGCCCATAAATCTTCAATTTCCAGTAGCCAGAACTGGCACTGGTGGCAAATAAATTATGGCCATTAAAAATCTGTCGATTTAAAGTGCAATAAGACAAAAATATCAGTAATAATGCATTTGGATGCAAACAGCCATCAGAGCACTGCAATAGCAATCAGTGGCACTTCCTAAGACCAGGTACGTGATGATCTTCTGATCCTCACAGAAGTACCAGCCTTGCCTCTTGATTTAGCCCCAGCTCTCAAGGCCGATTGCCTCTCACTTGCTTAATAAGCATCAGCAATCAATAATGTTGCCACAGAGTAAGAGGCAACCAGCCAGTCAGGCTCAGGGATAAATGCCTCACAAGTGATCATTACAACGGTGTGAACGACAGGTAGGTGGCTGTGTTAATGGGAGAAGCATGTGGTAAACAGATGATTTAGACTGTCTGATTGCTGGAATGTGTGCATCTTGGGAACATGGGTGGTGCCTTGGCTATGAGAACGACTGAAGGAGGAAAACACATGAGCGCTAATGGTTGTGGCAATGAGAACAGAAACTAAGAGTTATGTGTAGAGACATCATTATGAAAGTGTTATTATCCTTATTCATTATTCATACATTGTGTATTCATAAATATGTGTGTATGTGTGTATGTATGTATGTATGTATGTATGTATGTATGTATGTATGTATGTATGTGCATGAATTGCCTGTATGGGTACTCAGGCCACAGCTGACAGGTGGAGGTCAGAGACAACCTCAGGGAGTTTCTCCTCTCCTTCTAAGACTTCATATCAGACAGGCTCTCTTTTCTTCTTTGCCACTTCTGCTCATCAACTTCCAGATTCGCCTGGCTTTGCTTGCCACTTTAGGTCTGATGAATTTAGGACAGAGAAGGATTGAATTAGGCAAAGCAAACTTGCAAATGAGCACCTTTAGCTGCAAAGCCATCTCCTCAGAACCCAAAGTAATATTTTGACTTGAAATATTCTGGTTAAATTTAAATTAAGGAAATTCTCCAGTATTCTTTCTATAAACATGTACCCATCCCATTACTCCTTCATTCAATTCATAGTTCACCATATTTACTCTTGGATGTTCAATTTCTAGATAAATTTCCAGGTGGAACTAGATGTCAGGGTTGTAGCTCAGTGGAGGATTTCTTGGTTAGTATGCATGAAACCCTAAATACAATCCATAGTAATATGCTAAACTCCATGGAATTTTGGTCCTAGTGATTGAAAACACAAAGAATTAGGAGAGTGACCATCAAATTCCACACAAACTATGAGTTTACAATGCTGATAATTTAAAACTCAAATAAGGGTTGTGTTTTTTTCCATCTGTCTTTTTATCAAACTGGGCATTTTCTAGTGTGGCCATGAAATTTGTGTTTCTGCTTGTGTCTTTTTCTGTTGAGTTTTTCTTTCTTCTTTTTCTTTCCGGTGTCATGAGCATGTATCAAATTGCAAGAAATATTATATTGATATCACTCAATGATATTATTTTGTATTGTTGAATGCATAGCTCCAAACTACAATTATTGAAAATGTGAATTTTGTGTAGCAGCATTATCAATATTTTGTAAACATTTTGGAAATAGGAAGGAAGACATGGTGCTTCATCTATAGCTTTACTGGATCTCTACTCATTTTTCTTCAGTTTTCTTTTATTTCCTATTATGCCCACTGTTTTCTTCTTCATGGTCTATTCTGTGAAATTTTCCGACATGCTCCATAGACCCCCTCCCCTTGAGTGTTTCTAGCCAGAGCTCAAACCTAGATGCTAAAACTGATTGGTCAGGTATAGACCAATCAGCTATCTTTTTGTCTTACCTGGTGGAAGTTATAAAAACTTCCCTAAAACAAAGCCCAATCTCTTCTTCCACATTGCATCCTAGACGGAGGACTTTCATTTTCCAGGTAAGTCCCCTTACTCTAGCCCTTAGGCTCAAGATCTCCCCACATGAACTCTTTTATCTTTACTTTTCCTGCCTGTTTAGTTAAACAGCATAGATTTTGCTAAACCTTCTCCCACGTGTTCTCCCCACACTGGTGGCTGCAGAACTCTTTAACTCCCCATTTTCTTTTAAATAAAGTCTCCCACTATAACCTCTGGTTGTCTATGATTTCACTTCTTTAACTTTGTAGACAAGAATTTGGGTACTCCTTAAATTTTGAGGTACATTGGAATTTTAGCTGGGTGTTATCTAAATTCAAATCCTCAGCTCAGCCTGATACAATTCCTTGCCTTTTTCAATTCTAGCATTTTTCTAATGCAAGTTTTGTGTAGCAACTTTTTACCCATTGAAACACTGAATTAGGTCAATTTCTTTCTGAAAGAGGATGGGGCTCAGGAGACTCACTGTCTCAAGTGTCACAAGTCAGAGAAAGGAGAAAATAAGTCACAAAACCCCAGACGTTAGATGATAGAAACAGTTATCAAATGCTGGGGAGAGAAATTTCCAGCGGAAGTGTTGCCTGCAAGTCATGCAGGGAGCTCAGTGGTGCAGCTTCCTTGAGTCCTCAGTGATGCTGGGGTGATGTAACTGCCTTTGATTGCACCATGCTCCCTAGGCTCAGGAACACCCATAACCAGTCCATCATACCTGGATTTTGGTCTGTTGTGTGGGCCTTAATTGGGGTAAGTGGGGTAAGTTCCTGAAAACCCAGAAATCATGTTTCACCCAACAGGAAGTGAACAGCATCCTCCTTCATTCTTCTAGTTCTCATAGTTCATTGTCTGTATTCTCAAGTTGTACTTTTTGACATTTGGTTATTCAAATACATGTCATGAGACATTTTATAAGGTGGCAACTCGCCATTAAATAAATCCTGTCTATCATAAGATTTAATACATTTCCACCTGAAAAGGTATTGGCAATTGCATATTCTAAGCATCAGGCTACCTCCTTCCACACTAGGTTTTGTTACACCACCATGACAAAGCCAAGTGGTAAAAGGAAAATGAAGTTGTCAAATGTAATTAACATGTAAAACTAGTAACCTAAACTTTTCACCAACTTGCAAATTTTGAATGTTATACATATTTGTGTAGGAAATTACATATGCTTAATGTTAGAGCTCCCGAGAGCTCTGTACCTATCCATCTCTCTCTCCTACTACCTGGCAGTGTAAGGCCCAGGACGCTAAAACTTCTAAAATTAGACCTTTTATCGATACTTCTTTGACATCTCTGTTTAGCTTTCAGTTGCTTTTGAATTTAAAAGTTGAAAATGGATGTTTAATGTTGACCCCTTGAGAAAGCTTTCTCAGAATTTCCTCATGAAAGTATGTTCCACATCGCCACATTACACATGTGATTTTAGTGTCTTTGATTTTAACTTAATAAATTTAAGAATTTATATTGAGATTGGACTTTTTTTTCATGCTCCTGCAGATCAAATTAGTGAGCCAGGAAAGAATAGCACAAGTAAGTCACTGAACCTATGACATTTTCAAATACACAATTTTGGTTAAAGTCAAGACTATGGAACATAAAAAGGAGAATGTTTTAATTGCTAGGTAGGATTCATTTCCAAGTTTCACACACATGAAATAAATATATATATTTTTAATTTTAATGTGGGTCCTGGGGACTTGAACCTGGGACCTTAGGCACTGGAGGCAAGTGCTTTAACTGCTGAGCCATCTCTCCAGCCCTTCCACTATATTTTTTCATGATGATGTGCAGTAGAAAGATAGAGTCTGTAGATACAGACAGCTTCACTTCCACTGGCCTGTAGTACATTCATTAGCATGTGTGTGATAGACACAGGTAAGTACTCATAGAAACTACTTTAAATTCTCATCTCAATATATATCTATGGACATATTTGTATAATTAGGAAAATCATCCCTTGATTAATTCCTCCATTAACTCAGGAATTATGTCCTTGTCCTTAGCCAAAAGGCTCTTAAGTGTCACCATAACTATATGAAAGAAATAGAATGACTTCTCAAATAGTAATCCAGTTAATTTTAATCCTTTCTCGATTAAAATTAATGGTATCATATTACAACAAATATGCTGTACTTAGAAGGAAAGCTTGAAAAACCAAATCAGTAATAAATTCTGTCAAACCCCAAATTTAAGGCAATTCCATAAATTGAAAAAATGAGTTTATTATCCTAGAAATATATTTCATGCAAAAAGTGATTACATTAGATTACAAAATATAATTCTCTCTAAATACCAAAGCAAAGGAAAGGGGAAAAAATCTCTATTTAGTCTCAAGTAAAGAACATGGAGTAATTTCCTTTACTGGGTCTTTTAAAGTTTATTATTTGTAGAAATAAATAGATTGGAAGTCCAAACTTCTAGAGAGCTTGAAACTATGGTTTAAGATAAATGATATTTCTGCTACATAAAATTGTATATGGCTTTTTAGTTAGCTGAATAGCTCCTAGGTTGAATATAGTGTAAAGAAATTCAAATTCAAATAAATAAATAAAATATTAAAAAAAATTGGGCTGGAGAGATTGCTCAGTGGTTAAGGCTCTTGCCTCCAGTGCCTAAGGCCCCAGGTTCAATTCCCCAGTACCCACATAAAGGTTGTGGCCCTGGTGCTCTCTCTCTCTCTCTCTCTCTCTCTCTCTCTCTCTCTCTCTCTCTCTTTCTCTCTCTCTCTCTCTGCTAGAAAATAAATAAATAAAATATTAAGAAATTCAAATTCTAGATCCCTTCTTTTTCCAAGAATACAGAGCATGTTACCATTTTCAGATGTTCTCTGAGAAAGAAGGCATGAGCTAATGTAGTCAGCCATAAATGTTAGCACTGGGCAGAGAAGTAGTTTCATCACAACAGTAGGTACTCCTGCCTCAGGGATACTTGATTCCTTCATGTTAATATCCCAGGGGGCAACATTCCAATGTAAAATTTCATCAAATTGAGAACTTATCAAAGTTTCCCAACAAGCAGATTTTATCATTATTGAGTGGTTCTCCAAAAGATAAGGTAAATGTGAATACACAAATGCCTGCAAAATTTGAAGAAAAGAAAAATATGTGAAATATAAGATAACCATATGAAATGCCGCTATTTGATTGATATCACTTTTTATCTTTATTTTTCCTCTAGTAGGAGAACATATATATATAGTATAACTGTAGAAAGTACTTTCCTTCAAAGATAACTGTCTGTATTAATATTCTCCAAGGACAATGGATGTAGCAAGAGTTTATAGAGAGACTTCTCAATTCTTCAAGCAAATATGTGACCAGGAAGCATTGTAACCTTTAATACATACTTATGAATAGACTATTCCAATCTTCATGATATAGGGAAAGAAAGGCTGCATTTCAAAGCAAGTCATGGGTCTTCAACTTTCTTTCATTTACTTTCCAGAATACTTCCACATCACCTTATGTGTACCATTGCTGTAGAACCTTCAATCTTTGCTGCCATTTCTGCATAGTATGTCACTTTCTCATGTACTGGAAAACTGCATGGGAATTCTTTAGATTATTCTAGCTAATGTTACTTACTTGGCACAATACCTTTAAATAAAAGAAGATTTGAACAAACAAATAAGAGTGCTTAAAGAAAAGACAGCTGACTCTTAGATGTAGTATATTTTAATATTACTCCCCTGTGTATTTTATCCCTAAAGTTTTAAAATCATCCCTAACGTGATTGCACAAGAAGGTTGAACAATTATTTAATCAGAATACTGATGGTTCATACTTTCAGAGTTTATATTTGCTAATAAACATTTTAAATACCAATCAAATTAGAATGTAAACATATTGATCAATAGAACAGAGTAGAAGACCAAGAACTTAGTCCAAGCCACCACAGATATCTGATCTTTGACAAAGGAGCCAACAACACCAGCTGGTGCATAGAAGGCATTTTAAACAAATGGTGCTAGAGAAATTGGATAATCACATGTAGAAAAATGATATCAGGCCCACTTCTCTGACCATGCATAAAAGTCAACTCTAAATAAAGGATCTCTCATTAAGAGATGAATATTTGTCTCAATTGACCAACAATGATCTCACTCTCTACTGGAGACTCTGTTTGTATTTTTCAGAAACTAAGGATAACTGTGGACAACTGAACTCCATTAAGTGGACCTGAGTTGATGGGGGCACCCAAGCAGGATATGAACCAGTTCAAACTCACTATTTAGAGCCCTAAGGCAACCTCTAAGCAAGTGGGATGATGAGCAAAAGATCTATTCCCACAGCAAGGCAGAAATCCTAGGGAAGTATAATGGAGAGAGGCACCAAGGTGCCCAAAATTGTCCAGAGCGCAAATTCAGAGACTCTTAAAAACCTAATAACTATGAAAAATTTAAAATCACCCACCATGACTCAGGGAAATTTGTGGAAGAGGGGATGGAAAGAATGTAAGAGTCATGGGGTGGGGGAGAATAACTAATGTATAAGAGGGAATGTCATCCTGTTTTCAATGGTTTTCTCTAATAACTTATGATACTGAGCATATTTGTATATATATTTGAGCCAATAGAAGCAATAAAAATGAGATGAATAAACAGAAAATAAAACACACAGAAGACACTGTTATGTTTTCAAACCATAATGCTCACCGCAATCTCATTTCTTTGAATGATTGGTCCCTAGAAAATGGCGCTGTTTTTTAAAAATAGACAAAATTTAAGGCATGAGTCATCATAGTTGGCCATTTTGTGGCTGGCAGATGAAAGGTAGAAGATTACAGCCATCTCCAATTCTGGTCTATGGTCCCTGCTTACTTACCAACAACTTGATATATCCATCCACATCATACCCGTCCTTCCATGCCTTCTCTACCCTAAAAGAATGAGCCAAACTCTATTCCTTCATCACTTAAATAAGATATTTTATCCAAGCAATGAGAAAGTAACAAATATAGAAAATTGACACCAGGGAATAGACTTGTTGCTACATCTTTGAATATATATATATATATATATATATATATATATATATATATATATATATATATATATATATATATATATATATATAT
>PVHP010016918.1:0-21709 GCA_004024765.1 Zapus hudsonius | reverse complement strand
ACTTGGAGGGCGAAAATGCTGAGAGACAAGCAGACAGTCAAGGTTAGGTCTATGAAGATTCAGAGGGGAATAAGGCTAGGATCAGGAACTGGGCTAGAGGCCATTTGTGTTCTGTTTTGTCAAAGAAATAGATTTGTACTCTGCCCTTGCCCTTGGATTTATAAATCAATAATATTGGATTCATCAATATCTCAGAAGATTTTTGAGACAGTATAACTTTGGGTTGTGACATAGCCTGACTCACTGTATTTAGTAAGGTGTATGGTGAGAACTTGAAGCAAAAATCTGAAATATGAGAAAAATTTGAAGCTTTTTGAAGAAAGGAGAATGAGGAAATTAAAAGTGGTTGAGATAGCAGCAGCTGAAAGGGAGTTGGAAACTAACGTAAGTATTAAGAAGATTGTATAATTTAAGAGAATCCTCACATTTCACACTGAGGTAGTAGGGAAGGTATATATAATTTGTAGGCATGAATTTATGTCTACAAGGTCATATATAACAAATCTCACAGAAGTATCATATCATTGGGGATAAAGATAGTTTAAAAAGGAACAATTTCATGTAACTATAATTGAACAAAGTGAAGAACTATTTCATTTGCTAATCACATACTTAATATATCACTTAAAACATTTTATTCATTTGCAAGCAGAGACAGAGAGAGAGAGAGAGAGAGAGAGAGAGAGAGAGAGAGAGAGAGAGAGAGAGGACAGACTAAGAAAATGGACACATCAGGGCTGTTAGCCATTGCAAATTAGCTCCAGATGCATGTACCTGTTGGTTTTTTATTTGGGAACTGGGCAATCAAATCCTAGTCATTAGGATTTGCATACAAGTGCCTTAACTGCTGAACCATCTTTGAAGCCCTAATGTAGCATTTTTAAGAATAAAAGTCGTTTGATGTTCTTCAGGAAATGGAAACAATTTACAAGCCCACTCCATTTCATTTTCTTTATTTCTTGCTCATTAAACATCTTTCCAATCATAAATTTGCTTTTTTAACTTTGCAAAACACTGACAAAGAACATACTTACTAATTTATGTTAGTGGTTAAGGTTATTAAAATGCATCAATAGCACCATAAATGTGTTAATTTGTTTTTTAATGAGGTTTTTCACTATTGGGAAATATGAAATCAATGTTTGAAGCCCCAAATTGTTGAACAGTCCAGTCTGCAAATGATGAAACATACATACTAGCCTGGATCAGAGTAACTGCCAAGTATGGGACCTGTGGGGATTAAGGGTGAAAGACAGTCCAGCCATGCTCCAGTATTTAACTTTTTGCACAGATTGTGTTCTCCTTCGCTCTGGGAAAACCTTCACTAACTGGAGTCAAGTTTCCTACCTCTACCTTCAGTCAACTTGGAATACCTATCGAGGAAAACCCAAACCCATCATTTCTGAGTGTTGTCTCTCTCTCTCTCTCTTTTTTTTGGAGGGGGCTGTCAAAGGTGATATCAGTTTTGTGATATGCGTATTTCTCTTTCTTTGAAATTCACAGGGAAGACTTCTTTCCTTACATAAGCTTAGTTGGACTTTGTCTTTAGGACTGAGGTACTCAGCAAAAGAAAATTATGAGAACTGGTCAAGGAAGACTTGTCACATTACAGAGAGTTATTAAGCATTAAATACTACCTGTCTGTATAATGCATGTACCTATAGCTCATCTGTTTAAGTTATATTCCAACATTATAAATGAGAAAGTAATATAGGCAGGCCTACAGCCAATCCCAGGCATTGCCGGCCACATTGAATTATACTAAATCTATGCCTGTTTTTCCACTTCCTTCACTGGTTACGTTACTACAGCAGTGTAAAATATAGTTACTTCAATTTGCTCACCAAGTTTTGCTTCCTCACATTTATTAACTTTATTTGTGGTTAACTCTGTCCTGTGAAACTTTTCCCTGGGGATAAATACACATCTATTCAAGACTCACAGTGCACAATATGACAGACCAATCCAGTTATGGTGAACCCATGAGTTTATTGGGGTTCCTTCAGATGGGGGTGAATGGTCACTTACATGAGTATAGATGACTCACAGGCAGCTAGGTGCCTCATGGAAAAGTTCACAACAGCATAGGTGACGCCTTGTAGAAGCTACATCACTGGAGTTCAAGGCTGATTTTCAGGCATCTAGCCTGGTCAAAGTCCTCCCCAAGGAGGGGGTATGCAACCTTTTTCAGAATATTTTAATTGGAGGAATTTGCAAACTACTCATATAAAAATACATTCACATTAACTTCTATATCACAAATATATTATGTATGTATATGTATACACACACAAACATATAAAAACACACATATTTTTTTTCAAGAGACTTGACAATTATGATAAAATTGAATTGGAAAAACATAGCCACAATTCTGTTTGGCAGACCAAAAACTTCAATGATCATAAATTCATGGAAAGATCACATAGAACACATTGAAAATTTCACCAAAATCTTGAGGAAATAATTCACTGAGTTTAACAAAGTCCCTGCATGTATTTTTGTTTAACAAAACATGTGGATTTGTTTGTGTATTTGTCCATAATTTTCAAGTTGTTTATTATGTTAAAGATATTCAGTGAAAAGGTTATTTCCAAAGTTTTATATGCTTTCAGGAATAATGAAATTAATACACAATTATAATCCTTATTCTATATTATGACATCCATTAAGAATTCTACTTATATTCAGATTTTGCTTTATGTACTGAGGATTTACTCCAGTGTTTCATCATCCATAGGGAAACATTCTCCTACTGAGGACACATTAAGAGTCTTATTTAGCCTTTTAATTTTTGTTGTTCTTAATGTTTTTGTCATTGTTTTTGAGGCAGAGTCTCATTCTAGCCCAGGCTGACCTGAAACTCACTCTGTTGATCAGGCTATCCTCAAAGCCAAGGTGAACGTCCTACCTCACTCTCCTGATTGCTGGGATTAAAGGTATTCACCACCCTACCAGGATGTACTTTAGTATTTTGAGGAAGTTTCTTATTTGGCTGCTCAGGCTAGATTTGAACTTGACGTCTTTCTACCACAGCCTCCATATTTGCTCTGAGTTGAAGCATATACAAACATGATTAGCTGGATTTCTACTTATAAAACATCTCAAAATTTTCTGTTTTCATTTCCGTTATCTATATTCCATCTAAATTTGTCTTACACAAACGACTGTAGTTTAAAGATCAGAATGAGTGGTAGTTAGAATGCATGGCCCATAGACCCAGCTGTTTCCATAAAAATGAGCTTACAACCATTCCTGCTTAGGGGGAATGCCAGTGGGGGCAGATCTTGGAGTTCTGTTCTAAGGTGTGTTTGGGGCTGATCTGAGTCCAGCCCTAATAGGTGTTTTCAGAGCAGTTTGAGATCTGGTGGTTCCTGCTTGCTGGCGTTACTCTCTGCTTGTTGTAGTTGTTCCTCTCTACTTGGATCTATGGAAGTAAGCAGCCTTTCCACACTAATGGAGTTTCCCTGGATTGCGTAAACTGGGTCTAATGAGATACTCATTCCAGCACTGAGAAGTTCACTGAAAGGCAATGCCAATCAGAGTATTTGTCAGGGAAATGTCAGATATTTCACTGATATTTCCAATTTATCAATTTTCAGTGAGCAAAGGAATGAATGATACATGGTATCAATTAAAATAAAAAGACTGGTAATTCAGTGACATAATAATACAGCATAATCATTCAATGAAAATTAAGATATAATTATTGTTTCAGACTGAATCCAGAAATTTTCTATCTTTATTATGAATGTGTATATACATTATATGATCAAATCTTGTGAAGGTGTTCCTATTTCCCTCCTCTCTGTCCCCTACCCACTGGGTAGTTGTTCCTTGGTATGTATTCTGGATGTGTCCATAGATAGGGGGATATGAACTGCATCAGAGGTAGCCAGTTTTTCTTCCTTTTTTTTCCCTTCCCCCTTTGTGTGTTGTTGCTGGGGGAGGGGCAATGTCTCTGTATATTTTCCCCCAACATGGCTCCTACACTCTTTCTACCCCCTCTTCCTCTCAGTTCCCTGAGTCATAGTGGGTGAGTTTTAAGTCTGCTATATTGTTGAGATCTTAAAGATCACTGGACCTTTGCCCTGGGTTGCATTGTGTATCACTGTTCCAAAATAATGATTAAGGCACAAAGCTAAAAGAATGTACAGTAAGAACCTTAATTAACCTTAATTAAAAATTGAAATCCAGACCCCCCCAAACAGACTCTTTAAGGTTGAAAAAATGTATTTAATGTTGTAG
Organism: Zapus hudsonius; assembly: GCA_004024765.1. Classification (NCBI taxonomy): domain Eukaryota; kingdom Metazoa; phylum Chordata; class Mammalia; order Rodentia; family Dipodidae; genus Zapus; species Zapus hudsonius. The sequence goes on along the minus strand of PVHP010016918.1, from coordinate 17,461 downwards.
TTAGGTCTACCACTTTTTTCCCTGTTACAGAGGATAATATGATCAACCAGTATCTTCTATAAACATTAAATCAATTTTTCGTGAAATTATAAATGAAAATTCTATAGCCAAACTTTCACATAACTGTTTCTCCATTTTTCTTATTATAGTGCTTTTTATGAAGCATACAGTTTCAATTCTGTAGATATTTCAGAATGCTTTGTGAGAGACAGAGCCAGCACCAAGAATCTAGGATATGCCACTGATTTCTTTCTTCCCTGGAATAGACATATCCTTCCAAAATATCATTAATTAAATAACTGCATGTTCCCATATATTTCAGAGAGCAAGGAATAGATTTTTGAATATGATGCACTATGGAACTTTTTATTTTTATTTTTTGGATGCAAAGCCTTTTGTACAACTGTCATGGTTTGATCCAGGTGTCCCCCACAAACAAATGAATGTGTTCTGATAGATCATCCTCAACTGATGGCAATTCGGGAATTAGAACCTCAGTAGAGCTGTGTTGTTGGGGGTGGGATTATGGGGGTAATAAGCCAGCTTCCCCTTGCCAGTATTTGGCACACATTCCTGCCGCTGTTTGCAGTGCTGTGGCAGAGGTGATGTCCAGCCCTCTGCTCATGCCATCGTTTTCCCTGCCAGGATGGAGTCTCCCCTCGAGTCCATAAACCTAATAAACCCATTCCTCCACAAGCCACGTTTGCTTGGGTTCTTTCTGCACAGCAACTAGAAAGCTGACTTCAACAACAACCAACATTTGTTTTATATATATATATATATATATATATATATATATATATATATATATATATATATATATATATATATATATATATATATATATATTCCCTCTTGTGTTTTAGTTTTTGTTTTTAAAATCTCAGTGCTCATTAACAAATAAGTGACTCATTTGGAAACTATTGCACTTAAGTTTTGAGGTATAATTCTTATGTTTCTGTCATAGATTGATATAATAATTTCTGTCGCAGTCAGCCACATGTCGCTGGGATGAATTTCCAAAGCAGGCACAGTTTATGGGAGGAAACAATTTATTCAAGCTACAGATCCAGGGGAAGTCCCATAAAAGTGAAAGAGGCTGGCCCTCTTTCACAAATCTGGGCAGAGAGAAAAACCCATCACCTACACCACACACATAGAATAGGGAACAGGCTGGAGGGCCAAAGAGAATTTCTGCCCCTTTATATAGGCATAGGATGGGGTCTTGCAACCCTATCCCAGACTTAATGGCTTTCTGAGTCTCTGGAATTTCCTTCCTGCACTGCCTACACAGTAAAGGATGTCTACTTCTAGATTCTTTGAGCTTCTTTACATCTTGCCCCTTGCTGAGAGGCTGCCTTCCTGTAAACATCCTCAGAGACCCACCCAAGATTACTTGAAAGGTCAAGTTGACAACAAAACTTGACCATCACAATTTCTAAAAAAAAGAATGTTAATTTTAAAATTAATACTTAAGGGCTGGAGAGATGGCTCAGCGGATAGGGCACTTACCTCCAGTGCCTAAGACTCTGGGTTCAATTCCCCAGGTCCCACATAAGCCAGACCCACAGGGTGGTGGCCATGGTGTTTCTCTCTCTCTCTCTCTCTCTCTCTCTCTCTCTCTCTCTCTCTCTCTCTCTCTCTCACTCTCTCTCTCTCTCTCTCTGTATCTCTCTGCTTGAAAAATAAATAAAATATTTTAAAAAAATTAATACTTAACATGTTTTTATTGATTTCTTTGACAATTCCTTTGATATTACTTTTCATATTGGTTTGTCATCATCTTTTAATTCTGTAGGAATATTGTCCCATACTTTCTATCTTCAATAACAATGAAGGCAAATGTACCAGGGTGGAGAAGAAAGTAAGAAACCATTTTTTCCCAATGATTAAAGACTCACTGAATGAATGAAGTGAACAATTATGTTTTGGACACTTTTAAAGATAACTTCCAAAATGTTACATTGTTTCAAGCTTAGGTCTGTGTCTGAAAGATAAACACCCTCCATAGAAATATTGAAGTCCTTTGAAAACTGTGTTTTCTAAATAGTCAATTTTTCAGGCTTTAATGCATAATGATATGTAAATTTAAACAAAAACATTTAAATTAATATGTTTGCATATGTAATCAAACTGCTTATTTAATTGTACAGAAACTTGAGGAATGTATATATGCATTATTTTATTAAGTAGAATTCTAGTATAAAATGAATGAATCCCAATACATACATACATACATACATACATACATACAACCCCTCACAAATATATAGATCTTATTTCAATTTATTCTGGCTCTGTACATTGTTAATTGCTGTATATATTTAAACTGTAAATCATACATTTTAAGATACTTTATGTTTACTAAAAATGTATGTTTATCTTTAAGATTGTGTAGTATTCCCAAATTATCTAGTGATTTAAATAAATGTCTTCATTTTTTAGAAATATAATTTGGCTGTGATAAAATACCAACAGTGAAGAATGTTCCAGAATACCCGTGTTATCTGTTTAGTTCTCCTGTATGATCTAAAAATGTGAATTCTCACTTTGTAATGAGGAAATGTTTTGGTTAGGCTGAACACATTATGTAAAATGTAAAAAAAAAATATTTACAGTTATCCTTGTAAATCCAGGGTTCATTTCTGCATAAATAACTGTATAGTCTCAACAATTCATATTTAATAAGATGATGAAAAGACTTCAAAACAGTTGTCTAATGTCACAGTACACATCTGTCATTCCACCACTAAGGTAAATGAGGCAGGAGGATCAAAGTTCATATCAAGACCCTCTGTGACAAAGTGTGTTTTGAGGTTAACACTTTTTTTATAATTGCAGTTTTGCCATCTCCATGTGTGTATTTATTATTTAATCTCCATAATTCTTAATATTTTTTTAATTTTATGGCATGGACATTGCAAATAATAATTCCAAGTTTTCAGAATTGCTTTACAAAGGAGATAACTAATGACTATAGAAACAGATGAATAACTTTGAACCCTTCAGAAGGACTGGTAGTATGTATATGTTGTTGGATATATACTCAAATTCAAACCAAGTGATAGTGATTAATTTCAGAATAGATATGAAATTATTCTACATTTACATGGAAAATTGAGAATATGTGTTTCCTCCAAAACAATCAAAATCGGAGAAAGAGAACTCCTCGCCAATTTTTCTCATCCAAGATGGGTGACTTGCAAATTTTCAAGACCCCCAGAACAAGTATTCATTTTACCTGTAATGCATATACTTATTTATGTCTTTACTATTCCTTCTAAGGTGCTCTTCCTTCCATGGCATGAAATATTAACTAAGCCAAGTGGAATCCAGTTAAAATCACACTTTCTCCTCATTGATCATCAACTTTTTGTAATTATATACTTCAAAATTCAGTATGAGATTGGTTTAGTGTGTGCTGGCTTCTGCACATATTAGACAGCATATTAAACTGTTAGATGTGATTTGTGATATATCGGCTTATAGTTTTAGCAGGATCATGTAAGTAAAATTACCTGATAAACATCTATACTTGGTAAGTATTCTTTCAGTGATACAATAAAAAGTGCCTATTAAGTTATAAGAAATTTCTTCACACTGTAATCAGCACCCAACCTTTCCCACCCTGTGCTCTTAGCCTCTTCTGTCTCTGAATACTACAACTTCCCTTTTAATGTCTATGAGATCAACTTTTGTGAGATTTAACCTATTTGTCTCTCTGTACTTCATTTATTTCACTAGCATAATGACTTCCAGATGTATTTATTTCATTTCAAGTCATAGGAATGCATGCATATTTAGGGCTGAATGACCTTATATTATTTTATGTATACATTCCACGTTTTCTTTATCCATTTTTCACCTGATGGTCATTTAAGTTTGTTCCATAACCTGGCTAGCTAAGGTAAATAACTTTCAAATAAACATAGAGGGCGGACATCTCTTCAACATGCTGATTTCATTTCCTTTGGTTTTATACTCATTGTTGGAAAAATCAGTCATACTGCTGTTTTATTTATTTTTTCTTTCTTTGAGAATTTGTTTGTGGGAACATGTCCAATGTCCTCACATTTATCAGAGTGTATAAAGATCCCTCTTTCCCTCAGTCTTCGACAAGATTTTTCTGTTTCATGATGTCTTTTCTTTTTAATGATTCATTAATTAGTATTACTCTAATAATTGTTATATTGAGTTTTTTATGTATCGTCTCACATTTCTACTTCTTTTTATTATATGTCTATTTATTTTATATTTATACTAAAAGATTAAATATGGTTAAATATTATATAAGTATATTTATATAAATATAAAATTCATAATATTATAACCAAATATCACTCTCCAGACACTACATCTTTTGAGAAATGTCAATTAATCCATGCTTTAAGTAGATTAATTCAGATTGTTAACTAATTATTTCCATCATGAATTTAGAAATTTATCCATGTCAGCTACTCAGCTTATAATATTTAATACCATTTTGTTGTTGTGTTTTTTTTCTATTCAGTTTACTTATTGTTCCCATTGCTTTCAGGAGAGAGCTGCTTGTGATTCAATCCCAATGTTTATTTTTGAATTTGGATATATATTTGCGCAGGACAAAGTCTTTAGTTTTCTTCATATATTTTCTTCTAGTAGTTTTGTCATTTGAAGTTTACTATTTAAGGCTTCAGACCATATTGAGCTGACATGTATGACTTTATATGAATGTCCTGTTTATTGATATTCTTTTGTTGTTGTTTGAGACAAGGCCTTATTCTGTGGATCAGGTTAGCCTTTAAGTCTCTACTTCACTTAGGCTGGCTGTACATTAAAGAAAATCCTCTTTGCTTCCGCCCCCTGGCTCCCTGCTCTGTTTTCAAAATCTTTCCTTTACATATTTATTTCTCTTCATTCTTCTGTTGTTAAAAACAGTCTCATGTAAATGGGATATTTATGCTTCATTCACATTTCTCTGCCTCTTGATTCAACAAATGTGGAGTTACAGACAAAACAGTTTGAAATACTTTAACAAGAAATTTTCAACCGTTTCTCCAGTAGCCTCATTAGAATGATTCATATAAAAACTTTTATTTGCCTTGTATTTGGGTGCGAGGAGGTGCTGTTTGATTGTTAATAATCATCTTCTTTTTTTCCCCTGTATGCCAATTAGTCTTCAGTTTAAAATTAAGGCAGGTCCTTTTTTGGGGCAGAAAAAAAAAATCATCTGCCAAAATGCAGGCTCACCATTTAGAAGCACAAAAGAACAAAATTGCATGTTTCCTCTAGAAAATCAAAAGAATGTTCACAATGGAAATCGTCATTCAGCTCATGTTGGCTATTTGTCCAATGATTAAAAAAAAAAAAAAAAACAAAGATATGAGGGAAAAAGACTCAAAGTGAATTTCAATGCTATGAGTAAACAAGAAAATAAATAAATAAATAAAAATCCCAGAGAACAGAGAGTGGTATTCCACTGGTAAGACTCAAAAGTCAGCTTTCAGAACTGGAGAGCTCATAATTCAAGGAATGACAAACGGTATACCTATATCATTTAGCAAATTAATTTGTCTCTCCACAAATATTCATTGAATTTTTTATAAATGAAAGGAAGAGTTGCCTCCCTAATATTTATTGAATATTCATTGATGGATATCATTGAATGAAGCACAGATGTGTGTTGAATTTGGGGCTTTGGCACAAGGATGTTTGATGGTCAAGAATTCTGAAGACAATTGTAAACTTTACCACTAATTTCTTTGTTAGTCCATGAACAGTTTTAATATGCGATGAAAAATTCCAGTAGAAACAGAATCAGAAATTGGATTGCATGAGATTGAATTTTACTAGGGGAATCTAGGTTAAATCTACTCATAAAGGATTAAGCTTGCCCAGAGAGTGAGCCATTTCCTTCAGCTTTTTGTTCCAACTGGGCACCCATCCTATTACACAGTACAGCCCATGATCAGGGTAAGTTTCTGAGCCTTTTGTGATAGCACAGACCTTTGATCCCAGCACTCAGGAGGTTGATGTATGAAGATGGTGATGAGTTCAAGGTCAGCCTGGGCTAGAGTGAGTTCCAGGAGAACTTTCAATCTCTCCAGGTTCTTATCTATTTTCCAAAGATCTCTCAAAGAGAGACAGGTACCTTGCAAATTTTCTAGATCTCTCTTAAACATACACATTAATAACCAAGATCAACCATCACAGCAGACAACAGATTTTGTTTCCGTCAGCAAATTGAAAGTCTCATTTTTTGCAGGGTATTATGAGAACTTAAAAGGGAAATATCTCCATATTTAGGAAAAAGTTATTCCCTGAATTAATGCTTTGGTCCTACATAATGATAAAGATAAAAAGCAAGATGTGGAAATATCAATGTGGTCATGTATAACTACTTGCAAGTCATATTAGATTGCAAGGTGGTTTCTAGGGACATGAAAAATACATTATTTGGACCATATCATGCCACATATTAAATGAAAGGAAATAGAAATATATAATTGAAAAGATTAGATATCTGCAGGCCTACATTCATACATATATAAATATCAGGAATGAAAAGTGAGCTATGTGTCAATATTACATTTTTAAAAATTATTTTATGTCTCTGTGTGTGTGTTTGTGTGTGTGTTTGTGTACACCTGGGTTTCTTGACTATGAAAACAATCACCAGTCTTTTGTACCAATTTTTATTGTGGGTGTCTTGAGAACCCAGCCTGGCAGGCTATCATGAGAGTAATTTTGGCCTGGAGAGATGGCTGAGCAATTAGGACGGTTGCCTCCAGGCTAAGGACCTGGTTCATTTCAGCAGTACCCATGTAAGCCAGATGCACAAGGTGGTACATGCATCACATCTAGAGTTCTTTATGCAGTGGTTAGAGTCCCTGGTACACCCATACTTCTTTCTTTCTCTGTCTCTCTCTGTCTCTCTCTCTCTCTCTCTCTCTCTCTCTCCTCTTTTTGTCTCTCGGTCTTATACCTCTGCTTACAAATAAAAAATATAAAAAAGAGAAAGTTATTTTAACCACTGAGCTATCTCCTCAGATCCCTTCTCCACACCCCAATAATATTTATTTACTCCAGGACATTCTCAATGAAGTTGGTAAAAATTAAGTTAATCTATTTTTATAGTAGGAAACTACTGAAAATCAAGGTCTCCAAACTATGTAATTATCTTACCAAATAGTTCACCAGTTTTTTGTTGTTGCTTAATTAGCAGTTTAATGTTTAACATTCATTCAAGATTCTCCTTGCTGAATCTACCAAAGTAAGTAATTGTGTTTAGGCATTAACTAGTTTTAATTATTTCAACTACCTACAATAACTCCAGAACTGAGTTGAGTCCAGAATAAGACACTTAAATGCTTGCACAGACCTTCCCATTGCAGTAATCAATGATATTTACTTTTGAGTATACTGAAGCCCAATAATTCAACTTGATTTCATATTCAAGTTATTGTAGACACTTTTTGTACATTTGTCATTAGTTTTTATAAATGTTGAGAGCATATTTCCTTTTCTTCCCAATATCTTTATATTGTTGCAATAATTGTAAAGATCTTAGCTCACAGTAATATTTATATTGCCTGGCATAATAATACTGCCCATAAACATTTTAATAACTAATATTTATCATGTGTTATCATATTCATACCTTACTAATTTTAATGTGCAATTTTATCAAGTGCACCTGATTAATGGCTGTCTTGAGTGTCTACCAGTTATATTCAAATTCACATTGTAAACCATATTTATATACAGGTTGTTTTCCTGTCAACCAGTTTCATGAATTGTTGGATAGCTTTATTTCACAAACTTAAAAAAAGTATAATTGTTTTTTTCATTTACTATTTCCTATGACCTCTGCAAATTGGTATGATTTTATGAAGAGTAGGAAACACATGTTCTTTTACTAGATTATCTGAGCCATCCTTCCCAAAATCCAATGGGCATTTCTGACACATTCTTTATTTCTTCACTATAATAATTTATGAGACATAACATGAAATAACAGGCATGCCTTGAAAATAAAGGAAATGGATGAAGGTGTAGTCAGAACTCAGAAAGAATAAGTAAGGATTTTAAAATAGAAATCAGAAACCCATACATAATGAGAAATATAAAAATAAATGAAATGTCTGTGACACTATCTGTTTTATGTCTGAAACATCTTATTCCCCATATATTTATTTTCCATTTTAGGTGCTGAATTCAGATTTATATTCAAGAGTTGACTCTTAAATGTAGTCATCACTCTTCTTCATATCATTCTGCTGGCAGAAGTTCACTACCAGCTTATACATTAATTAATGTCTTTATTTCTTTTTAATGTATCCTTCAAAGTCGCTCACTTGCCTAGATCAGACTGCAACCTGACCAATTTTTACATGAATTTCAACAGATGGCAAAATGAACCTGGAAACAGATTAATAAATGATTGATAGGTTGCCTCTTATAAGTCTACTTGATATAAATATGCAGAAGCTTGGATACATGATCAGAGATAAATTAAGACTGAAATATTATTATGCTAAAAGACAAAAGAAACTAAAATGATCATAAAATGTCATTCTCTTCTCCAGTTAGAAGTATTTCACCTTCTCACTGATCCTCTCATATTTGATCTGTCCCTTTAAATTTACACATCCACTCTTTTATGCAAATTTAATTATGACACTCACATGTTTAAAACCACTCAATGGTTTGCCTTTGGTCTTAGAACAACGTACAGCATTGTTACTACAGTTGTAAAATCCCTGGAGAGGTAGGCCAACCTTATTTCTTGCCAGTCTTCATTTTCACCCTGTTCTTATGACTTCTTCCTGTCTTAGAGTCGGCATAAAGGATTTTCTTTCTGTTTTCAATCTTCCAACCATTTGTTTCTCCGGCTACATAGAAAATGTTTTTAATAAACCTTTTCTAAATCTCTGTTGCTTTACGGCAGATACTTCAGTTTTCCTAAATACTGACATTTACTTTTTTGCCATAACATAGCTAGTTTCATTAAAATGCATTCCTATACTTAATATAGAGCATATTATGCAAAATATAACCAGAAGTTAAGGGTTGAAGCCACAAATGACACTTATTATTCACTGTTTGATAGTTAATATAACCCATGCTACAGTTTGCCATGTGTGACCTTTTATGGGAAGTGTTTCTTTGTAAAATGCTAATCACATAATAATCATCATTTGAAGCCATTGCTAACTGGCAGGTGGCTACGCGAATTCTGACTGAATGAATATAAACAAAAGTGGAAATACTGTGGAAAACATTTCCTAAGATGAAACAATAGAGAAGTAAAAATATACAAATAAGTTGTGGTCAAAATAAGAAGTGAGTTATTTTATGTGAGAAATTAATTTTTCATCAGTTTTTTGACTTCTGAGAAAAAATTACCAAAGTAAATCTATGTGACCTGGAAAAGTAAATTCTTAGCTTTCATGAAAAGTCTTTAAACAATATATTAATATGCTTTTTAATATGAAAGAAGGAATGGAAGAGAAAGTAGAAATACTTAAGCATTTGGCAATTTGGACTTCGCTAACCCAAATAGCAAAAATACAAAGAAACCAGCAATCAAACCAACAAAAAAGACACAGAGAGATCAAAGGGAGAGGGAAGCATTGGAACAAAGAGAGTTCAAGACAGAGGGATGAGACTGGGGGATGAACAAGTGTGGCAAGATCAGAATAATCAGTTTTGCTTAAGTATTTTTAATAAAATAAAATATGTAATAGAGAAACAAAAATAGAGCATATCATTCTTTTAACAAATAATAAATAGTGCCAACTTTCAGTGATCTCTTGAAACAGAATTGCCAGTGATGTTCAAGGTAACAGAGTGGTTCTTTCACACAAAATGGGTCGTGGAAGGTGTTGCAGACAGAGCCACAATTCTGGAATGAGTATCTGTGGTGGTTTGAGTCAGGTGTTCCTCATAAAGGTATGTGTTCTGAATGCTTGATCCCTAGCTGATGGTAAATTGGGAATTGGAACCTTGTTGGAGGTGTGTTGTTGGGGCCAATCTTGTAGGTGATATAGCCAGCTTCCCCTTGTCAGTGTTTGACACAGTCTCCTGCTGCTGTTGTCTGTCTGATGCTGGCCACGAGGTGATGTCTACCCCTCTGCTCATGCTGTTTCCCCTGCCATCATGGAGCTTCCCCCTGGAATCTGTAAACCAAAATAAACCCTTTCTTCCCACCAGCTGCTTCTGGTTGGATCTTTGACAAAACAAGGATAACAGCATCCAACCACAACAACATGCAACAAAACTGTTTATGGGAGTAACTGGGTTTGTTTCAGGCTTATACATCCAAGGGTAGTTCAAGGTGGAAGAAGCGGGCTCTCATTCATATCTAAGCAGATTGAGAAACCACCTCCAGCCAGCAAACACCAAAAAGCAGCAGGCACAAACCAGCAGCAAGCAGGACCCCAGAACTCAGAAAAATCTGCACAACTTGCTAGAATCAGATCTGCACCAAACACACGTTGGAACTGGTCCTCAGGATTAGTGACCAGTGACACCTCTCTAGCAAGGTGGCTGGAGACCCAAGCTACAAGCTTTAATAGAATACTGAGCCTACTGGGGACATACATCCAAGCTACTACAGAAGGTTTGTCTTCTTGCCCCTGAAAATTGAGACAAACAGAAACCCGGTGTGCAAATGGTTTTAGGAAAGAAGAACAAAAGAACACAAGCTACAGGTGGACATGGTGGGGGCCATCAATTATTTCTCTGATTCTATTGGAAAGAATTCATTGAAATAGATCACAAAAATTCTACAGACTCTGGGATGGTAACATAGAGATGAGCCCAGACACAAAAAAAGGATGTATGAGCTGGCACATACGAAGAACCTTGCAAATAAAAGTCTTCTTCAGCTCTATGTAAATATTCTATCACTGTTATTAGTGGTCATTGTGTTTCCAGGTTATTAGTATTTTTACAAATAATTAAAAACGTGCATAAGATGAAAAACAGCAAGGGAATTTATGAAGAGCAAAACCATAGTGTGCTACTGAGAGCTATTTTACTGAGAAAATACAGAATTCCCAAGTAATTGTTTGGGGATTTTTTGTGGTATTGGACAAAGGGGAGAAGAATATTAAGAGGTAGACTTTTGGTATCCCTCTAAATTGATTGATAAACATGGGTTATAGAAACTTTTTTAACCCTGCATATCCCTTGTCATAATGCCTCTGATTATAATCCTATGTATTCCCAATCAAGCATAGGCAGAATGGAGAATTTGTCCTCAATTTTACTCAGAAGACAGCTTTCCTTACCATTCATGCACTCAAAACAGCTTGGTCCATGGTCATGGCCACATTCAATATGTATATTTATACATTCTAATGAAATATATATAAGTGTTGTTTTAATAGCTTAAATTTGGAGTCAGCATATTCTGTAGTGGGAAAATCATTAAAGTAAATGTACTATGTGTATTCATTATGATAAAATAAGTATATGTATGGATATTAATAAAAACAGTATGATGTGTAATTCAATATGACTGACATGGCTCATTCCTATTTTATGTGTATTATCGTTTGAACCTGTTCAGTTTACATCATTTCTAAAATATTTAATTACTAGCACAGTATAATGATGAAGAGCTATATTAAATAAGTAGAAATGGGTTTCTAACATTACTATCTCTTACTTCCAACTTTCAGCCCATTCTCATCCACAAGTGTATGAAAAAAAAGTACTTAACAAATAGTATTCTTACTTTAATAAATTATATAACATATGTGACCAACAATCATCTCTCATTTTTTATGAGTACTGTCCAGACCAACCAATCTAACATCTTCCTTTGGAGGCTACTAAAAATAGAATCTAGGTAATCCAGAATTGTGTATATTTGTTAACCTACACTGATCTCACTCTCTGATGGAGATTGTGTTTGTATTTTTCAGGATGCAGCGAGAGAGCCGGGGCCCATCTAACCCTACCAACCAACTATAGACCAATAGCTGAGATTCTGGCAAGAGAGGAGCCACCACAGTCATACCGTGGAGAATCCAAATGGTACCCCGCAGAGAATGACAGGATGAACAAGGGGTCCACAGCCACAGCCATTAAATCAACACAAGATTAGCCAGTGAGACAGAAACAAATGATTTTCAATGCAAAGACTCCTAGGCTCACAGCCTTGGAGCAGCCTTAATGCTCATCCACCTTGACTCAGGGAACTGAGCGGAAGAGGGAGCGGAAAGATTGTGAGAGCCATGGTGGGGGAGACTATCCAGAGGCATGGCATCCCTCAGTAACAACACACTTGGGCCAGGAGAACCGGGCTGAGTACTAGGATATCCATGGTCCCCTGTCACAAGGACTGATCCAGACGACCCATGGAGGAGGTTATCCAGCGGAGTGGGGAGGGGAGGGCAGCGGGGAATTGGGGATACCAACTCATTGTTTGCCCACTAAATATTGTAACTCATTATGGACAATAAAAAATAAATAAATAAAATAAAATACAAAAAAAAGGAAGGACAAATGTTGAGTTTAGATTAGACTACTGGCCTTGCTTAGGGATTGTTGTACATAGTTTTACTTTGAAATCTCAGGTGGTGGTGGGAGACCTATCTGGTGCTACTCACTAGCCCCTGTCAGACACTGGAGATGTCTTGGCCTTGCTGAAGATCACAGTCCACAAAAGAAAGCGACTCAACTGCCATATGACAGTAATCTTATTTTTGTGCCAGTTTATACAGGTTATACTTTTTACTTGTTTAACAAAATACAAGTTGAATCACTTTCAAAATCTAAGTCTTCATTTCTAGTGAGCAACAGCTTTGATGAAATAATGTAAACTTTTCACTTTATCCATTTAACACAAATTCAGTTTGGTTTCCATTCATGGCATTTAATATCAATCTTTGCTTTCAGAACATGATAAATTTGTGTCAAAATATAATGTGCTGCCAAATATCACCTCATTAACCACAATCGCATAAACCTTCCTTTATCTCTCAACTAAGCAATAATCATCACAGGGAAAATGTAACACTCTCTTCCTTCTGTCTCTCTTCCATATTTTCTCTCCCTTTCATGCAAAACATATAATGTATATTTGAACTCATTTCTTTTCACTAGGACTATGTTATTAAACCCAGTAACATTTGAAAACCTCACTTCAAGAGCATGAAGAGTTTATGAAGCAGGAAGGGGAGGATTGATGGGTTCTGTGTAATTGTGTTCAGTTAGCTTGACTCTGAGGTATCTGAGAAACATTATTTCTCTGTGAGTTTGGGACTGAGTCCATTTGTAGAGGATGCCATGGTCGGCTAGATACAGTTTTTGCAAAATATTCTCATGAGACTTTCCTTTTCCGGGCCCGAAGCTTAAACTATGCTGAAAGGCATGTTTTCATCATAGAACATGGGTTATTTTTTATGACAACAGGTAAAGATAAGATGATGACAGTTGGAGATTGAATGCATGCACAGAAATCACTCTGTGTCATGTCACAAAAGATATGCAAACCCAAATATGTAATCATGCACACACAAATATTTCCCCCTCCTGCATTGCTTCATTTTGTATTTTAAGCTGATTTGCAAGACTCCCAGGGGTAGAGAAATGAAATAGTCCAAGATGATCTGTTGTGCTTTCTTGAAAGCGTCTCAACTATTTTCATTGAAACTGACTTTGCTTCGATGTCTAAATACTCAGACAATACAACCACTCTGCCAACTTGGAGAAGTGTTGTCAGAACACTTAGATGAGTGTGGGCTTTAGGTGATTTCAGAAGAGAAAAATCATTCTGGCATATTTCTAAATATTTTATTGACTTTTTATTTTCATGTGTACTGCCCACAGGATATCAAAATTGGTTTTCTCCATCGTTGGGAGTTTTTAATTCTGTGTCCTCTGTTCTATAACATAAATGAGCCCTTTGCTGTGTTTGGATCAAGTGGTTTACTACTGAACTGAAGTATGACTTTAAATCATGTGTTGTGATACCTACTTGATTTTTCTCCTAAGTTTTGACTTGGCCTTTTGAAACATTTTAGGTTTCCATATGAATTTTAAGTTTTTTTTTTATTTATGTGATGAATATTATTGGAATTGTGGTTGGGATTTCATTGACTCTGTGGAACGCTTTGAAAGCATAGACATATTTTCTATATTAATACTGCTGATCTATGTACACGGGAAGGTTTTCTATCTTCTAGTCTCTTCAATACTTCAATAATTTCATTTTAGAGGACTTTTACTTTCTTGAAAACATTTACCTAGTAAGGTATTTTATTGATTTTTAAATAACTGGAAATGGGATTTTTTCCCCTTTTTCTCCTTGTAAGACTGTAATTAGTATATAAGAATGCTACTGAATTTCTTAATGTCGAAAATGTATCCTGCTACTTTACTGAAAACATTATCATTTCTAAGGATTTTATGGAAATAGGGATAATTTGACTTCTTCCCTTTTCTATTCATGTCTCCTTTATTTCTCTCCCATAAGTATTTTTTAATAAAAGTAGAAGAAGTGGACATGCTTTTCTTATTCCTGATTATAACAAAAATGCTTTCTTTTTCTCCATTTAGCATAGTGTCAGCTAAGGAATCATTCTGCATAACCTGTATTATGTTAAATCCTGTTTCTTCTTTCCAAGCATCTGCAGGGCTTTGACTATGAAGAGATGTTGAACTATGTCAATTATCTTTCAGCCTCCATCCAGATGGACATATGAAATTCTTGTCCTTGAATCTGTCATAGGCCTGGTGCTACTATTCCAAGGGAAGCACACATGTCTCCTTGGAGACTCAGTAAATGCATCTGAGGGATCTTCTTATATAGTTTCATAAGAGTTGAATCCTTCAATCACTGTCTTGCCTCTTAGGCACCAGTCACAACAGCCCCTCTGCTAGTCCACCATGGGAAGTGTTCCTATTCTGGCCTAACTGAGCATGGTTGCAGGGGCTTCTGGAATCCAACAAGGCTTGTGCTAGGGAACAGTCTAGTTGCCTTATTTGAAAGAGTCCTGGGTGGGTCTGTGCAATTGTTTCCTCAAAATCTCTTGGTAACTGTCCTCCATTTGGCTGAGAGTTCTTTTTATCACCACAGCCAGGACAACACAGGAGAGTCTAAAAGCTGAAAGTTATGAAGTCAAATTTCCACATTCTTACTCATTTTGTTCATTTACAAAAAAGAAATGAGGAAACAAATCATTTCAACCAATATTTAAAGAAATTATTAAGTCTAGTAATGTTTTAATTGTGGACAGTATTTAATGGGACTTAACACCTGCTAATAAAACGTGGATCACCTTTATATGTCTCAGGTTCACAGGAATAAAAGACACCAGAGGTTAGTTCTTCTTAACTGTGGATATTGTTTATAGCCTCATGATTAGATATTGAATGAATTGCTATTCCAATTTTGTTGTTGCTATACTTAGCATTTTGGCAATTGAAAGCTCAGCATGCAGCTCAAAGGAATTCTTAGAATTAGTATATATTAAAAAATAGAAATTTTTATTGGGCACCAAGATTAAACTGACACCCATCATGGTTATTTCTTACCAGTACAGCATTTGCTGATTTTTCTCAACCCAATAAATTAAGACTGCTAAGGTACATTCATTAAAACGTGCAATAAAACCTTTACTTGGAAACTTGGAATGACTTCAAAGCAAGGCACAATATACTTCAATAAAATCCCATGGGAGAGTCCTCAGCATAAATCCCCTTTGAACCACACCTTCCCACCTACCTATCTTAGTGCTCCATTTAAGTGATCAGAAACCATGCTACCTAGCTTACTGACAATCCTATTACTCTTAATAATGAGTTAAAACAACATCTAATTGTGCTAATTATCTCTCTTAGTCCTTTCTTTCAATGTCAGGCTCCACTCTCCAATAGCATAGCAAAATTAGATAGTTTGCCATTCCTCCTAAGAAAAACAAACCATACAAACAAACAAAAAAAATGAATTTGAACGTACCCTGGGTAAAAGCTGAGATGTGGATCAATCTTCTCCCTAGTGTGTTCCACTATCCCCATGAATTTATTATTATTTTAAATCAATCCCTTTATGAATCTCTCTCTCCACACTATCCTCTAATTTATATTTCAATGCAATGTAGTTTGATTTGTAGATAAAAGGATGAACTCAGCTGTAAGATTCCAGTCATCATTCAGCTAATTCAATGACCCAACTAGGATGGGAATGCATTCTGTCACCCTGGCTTCGTATCCATTCTCATAACTAAGCAGTTTATCTACTGAAGTCACAACTAGAGCTTTATGATGTCAGCACATTCCTGGCTCTGATTTATGATGTCAACAGACTTTATATTCCAAAACAACTTTTTTTTCCCTAAAGATTTAGGGTTGAAAGAAGTGTCTTCCCAGTGAAATTAGTTACCTTTGTTACTGGTCCCCAGTAGGGTGAGGACAGGAAGGAGGTAAATGGGGAAACTATCATAAGACTTGTTCATACAATGTATCTAGTTATTAATAATAAATATGAAAAAAACAAAGAATAAAAATAGGCTACTGTAAAAAATTTCTATAAATACAAGGTTTGCTGAGAAATTAAACACTATGATTTCCAAAAGCAAAATAAACAAAAAGAAAGAACCTGAAGCTTCTCTTTATTCTCCACTCATCAAACATACACACACACACACACACACACACACACACACACACACACACACACCATACTACAAACTCTACCATTTTAATAAATTCTTAACCTTCCTCTTTTATCTATTTCCCAATCTTTCAGCTCTTCCTGTGGGAGAGGTAGCTGTGGAGACTTGGACACTGACACTATTCAAAGTGGGTTAAAATTTGTTTTTTCATGACCAATTCATTCTGTGTTTAAATAATATCAGGTTGGCCTAAGAAATGATCAACAGGGAAAAATGTGTGCCTCTTGAGTCAGAAATTCAAAGGCTGTTTGGGGGGCCCTTTGGCTTGAGGAAATACTTGCCCCAGAAACTGTGAGATAGAAATCTTCTTCAGCAAAAGCCCATGGAGCAACTTTGATCAGTCCAGCACTTTCACCTGGCCTGATAAATTAATTCTTAGGTTATTATAAAATTCTGCAGATCCCAAAGATCATGATGTGTTCATCAATATCTTTTAGAAGTGATTATGACTGTAGCCAAGTGTCTGGTGTGGTTTGCTAGCCTAGAATACTCCAAGTCCCATGTTTCGGTGGATGTAACTCAAAAATTTACACCATTGTATGTTTTTTTTTTCTTTCATGACACATTTTTACACTGCTTCAAGAGTTCCCATCTGTTATGGTTAAGTTTGTCAACTTGAGCTAATCCATAGTAATCTTGGGTGGATCCCTGAGCTTGCCTGCAGAAAGGATTGAAAATCCCTTTTGGGATTTGGAGAAGACTTGTGATGGTTAAGCTTGTCAATTTGAGCTAATCCATAGTAATCCTGGGTGGGCCCTCCAGAAGGAGACTATATAAGGAAACTTAAAGGG
>PVHP010016917.1:0-35443 GCA_004024765.1 Zapus hudsonius | reverse complement strand
AGGATACTAAAGGCCCACCGTACAGGGCTGCTATGGATATTTTAGTCAACACAGCACCTCTTCCCTTCCTGTCTGGTTGACCTTCCAGACAAAAGAGAACTGAAAAGACCTTCTGAGAAGATGTTTTCAAGGAAATCTTGGCCAACAAACCATTGGATTATACACAAGGGTCACAGTCCAAACAAGTCAGGCCACATGGGACAGACCTGCAAGAAACCAAAGCAATGGTGATGGCTGTGATGGTTAGGTTTTGTTGTCAACTTGATCTTTTTAATTATCTTGGGTGGGTCTCTGAGGATGTTTACAGGAAGGCAGCCTCTCAGTAGGGGGCAGGATGTAAGGAAGCTCAAAGGAGCTAAAAGTGAATATCCTTTTCTGTGTGGGCAGTGCAGGAAGGAAATTCCAGAGACTCAGGAAGCCATTAAGTCTGGGGAAGGGTTATAAGACCCCACCCTAAAACTATATAAAGGGGAAGAAATTCTCTCTTTGATCTCCTGCCTGTTTGCTGTTCTGTGTGTGGTGTAGGTGATGGGTTTTTCTCTCTGCTTGGACCTGTGAAAGAAGGCCAGTCTCTTTCACTTTTATGGAACCTCCCCTAAATCTATAGTTTCAATAAATACTTCCCACCCCCAATTTGTGCCTGGTTTGAAGATTCATCCCTGCAGCATGTGGCTGACTATGACAATGGTCAAGACTAAATAAGAGATTTGAACTTGGGAGGCAGGCTGTGGGCCCCAGCAGAGGCTGCCTCGGGCTTTCACAGGGAATGCAGAGAAAGCCATTGATGGGCTGACCCAGGATGACACTTCAGACTAAATCACTGTTCCCTTTAACTCACATCTGTGCTCTCAGGAACATACTGGAACGGGACAATATTATGCCTTATCATTCAGGAAATAGCACACAAGTAAAAATGGATCTAAAAGAAACCAGATCAAATCATCTGGTTTCTGGAATTTATAAACTCAAGCTTTCGCTTAAGCACAGAAGAAAATTTGTCTTAAACTAACATTTTAGCCAGCACATATTTTGCTTTGTGCCAGCCACTGCTTAAGATATTCTGGCTGTTCAGTGTCTCTTCTCCTCGTCATGGCTTTATTTGTGTGATACAATAATTTCCTGCGAGTGTGACAAAGGGGGAAACTTAGAAACAGAGAGAATGGTGAAGTTGCTTCAAGCAATCTGAATGTCTAGAATGACTGGGGATAGGTGACAATTTACAGAAGTCATCGAGTGTTACTTCTCAGGGTCCCCATTCTACATCAAATGCTCAGTGCTAATGCTAACCACCATGGTGAGGAACTCACAAGAAATCTTTTAACTATGTAGTTTTATAAAGAAGTTCATTGAGCTTATAGCTTTGGGGGTTCAAGGAACTGGTTCCTCTCTCATGAGGACCTTGTGTCCAATGGCATCACAATAGTGGGAGTGTGTGTGGAAGGAATTGATCGAATCCTCCATCAGGAAGCCAGAGAGCAATTGAGATTTTGCAATCCCTGGAGTTATCCAGCACCTTCCAAGGGCACACCCTCAGCTGACCTGAGGAGCTCCCATTAGACTCCTCCACCTCTTAAAAGTTCAATACCACCAAAATGCAGACCAGGTTTCTAGCACATGAACCTTCAGTGGGTGGGGGGGGTACACTGAAACCATATCCAAAAGAGCATCACTAAACCACTCACACGCAATCTCATTGCCCTAAAAGACAACGCACAGAATGGTAGCCCAGGGCCATGGCCATTTTACATCCATCTATAGAGCCCAGCGCCCTGTGCTTCCTTGCAGATGTTCACAGCAGAATTTATGCACACGCTTGAAGATATGTAGAGCCTTGAAGATGGAGTGAGCGTGCCACCGAGAGTGCACTTATGCACAGAGATCTTCCGATGCTTTGCAAAAGATAAAATATTTCTGCAGAGTGCTTTTTTAACCTGCGAGGCTATATGGTAGTTCTTTTTAGCAAGCAAAAAGCTCAAAGATGGCATTAAAGATTTTTTCTGTTATTCATTGCTATTTTCAGGAAGCAGGAAAGTCTGAAAAAAAATATGTCCCATCTTCCAATTTGACATCCTCAAATAATATAATTTCCTATGTGGGTCTGTTAATGTTATTTTTGTTTCCCTTTTTAGTTTTGACATTTCAAAAAAGAAAATCCCTGAAATGAACAGACAAATCTTATACAGCCAGTAGTGAAAGCATCATTTTTCCTTCAATATATTGCTCTCTTGAAAGAAGTACGGATTTTATATCTAAAATCAATAAACTTGCATTTTAAAATAACCATTAAATACAATATTCACATTAATTCTTTTCGTAGCACATGACCTCTTAGTCTAGTCAATAACAAAATGTTAATTAAAGTTTGGAAATGGGATCAATTTACCTAATAGGAAAGATATATAGTGGTCATACGAAAGGCTAACTGGAATTCAAAAAAATGATAAATTTAAAGGTAAGCTCGTAGAAATAGAAAGATAGAAGTAGGATCTGGGGGATGGGAGAAATATAGAGATTTTTGGTCAAAGAGAATAAACTTTCAGCTATAGGATTAACAATTTCTGAAAAATAAATATATACTATGATGACCATAGTTAATAAGTATAAGTTAATAAGACCATAGTATTGTACATTTGAAGTTGACTAAAAGCACAAGTCTTAAAGAGTCCATACCTTGGATACACACACACACACACACACACACACACACACACACACACACACACACACGGTAACTAGATCAGGTGATATATTGTATGAATTAGCAGTAGTGACTAGTCTTTTCATGATATATATGCACATCACAGTATCTCATGGCATACTGTAACTACATACAAATGTATTTGTTGCTTATGTCTCAATCCAGCTGAAGTGAAAATAAATTGCTCTAAAAATTGAGTAATTTTTAAAAGATTTGAGGTACAAAAACAAATCTTGAAATAGAGATTTACATACTTCCCTGGATTTAAAATAGATAAAATGCATCTAAAGATATTATGCTAAAATTTTCAGAGACCAAGACCAAAGATTTTCAAATGTATTTTGTTTTATATATGACTTTTGGGTATGGCTCATGGCAATCAACTTTCATCAGAACATATTTTGTGTAAGCAGGTCTCTGTGTCCTCTTGGTTTTATAATGCCATATACACAAAGACATGGAGATGCTAGAGAAACCACTGTACATGTTCATACATGAAGTTGAACAGAGGAAGACAGAGGCTGGGAAAGGTCCTGTCCAGGATGCTGTGCACATGCCAGGAGGGCATCGAGCCCTGAACGCAGTGCTTGGCATATTGTAAATGTCTAAGAACCCAAGTCTATTGTTTTCATTCCTGAAAAGCAACAGAATTACTTCTACGATGCACATTTCAAAGCTTCATGAGCTCCTAAAGGAATTCTACTTAATGAAGGAGCAGATTACCCAATGTATTAATTAGCTCCAGTGGTCTGAAAGAATGTATTCAATTTCCAAAATAATAAGATGGCTAGAAAGGGTCTTGAAATCCCATGAGAAGATTCCCTGTCTCTCCTTCTAAGAGCCCTGTACACTTGCCCCGTGTTCATTCACAAATAACTGAACAACTTCCATCTCCAACACAGAAGGTGTCTTTGAGAAATATAGAATACCTTCTGCATTTTTGGAGAGCACACCCATAATCAGTATGTCCCTAAGTATTTAAGGCATGTCTACCACACGGTCTTTCTCGCCTTATTAACCTCACTGCCATCCTGAAAGCTTAGCGTTTTGTTCATCCAGTCTCCCCCCATCACCTGTTAAAACTCTAACACAAAAGCTCCCTTCATGCTTCTTGGCCTTGGCCTTTCTTTGCTCAACCATTTATTTCCTGTGTTTTCGTCATTTACACTACTTTAATGACATCTGCAAGCAATAAAGAATTAAATATCCTATGGGAGTTGACAGTGTTATGGAATGGGATTGAACTGTCAAGCAATGTTCTTTCTGATTTCCTTAAGTTTTCAGGAGTTGATTCTCCTCTGGTAATAAAAACTTGAAAACTTTTTTTGGTAGTCCCAGGCAGAGACAGAAAATCAGATGGCTTTCCAGACCATATCTGAAATATAAGAGTGATCTCTTCCAAGGACTTGACTTGTCTTATTTGGCTTTGAACAAAACCTGGAGACAAAGCCTTTCAAATAATCAGAGGAAGTGTTACAGAAAGGGCAAAAGTTGACTTGAAAAATGGCCATGACATTTCTGCCATGTGCCCAGAGATATAAGCAGTTCTGGACACTCCAAATTCCCTCAGAAGGCTCTAGAATGGCACAACATTTTCAAGACCTATGGGAGAAACTCATTCCTTCAGCCTATCCTCAGATTCTACCATTCTCATGTCTTCCAAATGGTGTCTTCATTCTAACTGATACATTTAGGTACCAATTTACTATGAATAATGTCTGTTTTTAAAGTTATCATATCTGTTTGACCTTATAAACCTTGATGAAGATATTTGTGTCTGCATTTTAATATTAATAATAGCACTAGGGCTAGAGAAATGGCTCAGCAGTTAAAAGCACTTGCCTGAAATCCTGATAGCCTGGGTTCAATTCACTGAACCACCCACATAAAGCTGAATGTGTATTTGTTTGCAATGGCAAGAGACCCTGGTGTGCTACACCCCCCCCCAACACACACGACACATACACACATACAAATAAACATTTTAACAACATGAACATTTATCAGGTGCTTTTATAAGCACTTCCATGGTTTCATATAATCCTCATGCAATCCTACATTGGGACATTGCTGATTGGACCATTAGAGAGAAGACAAAGGATCTGCCCAAATCCATAGTCAGTAAATGCCAGTGACAGATGTGAACCCAGGTCTCTCCCTCAGAGCATGTGGATAAGTATTTGGTCAAAGCAAACGGTGAGAACTCTGGAGTGCCAAGGCTCCTTACTTGGAACTGAGCAGCCTTCATTCTCTGTCTTGGAGGGTTCTCTTTCTAAATGTCTGACCATGCTTCTGATTCAAGAAATGACATACATTATATCCCCCTGCTTTCCCTCAATTCAGAAGAGATCAGGTACCATCAGGACAGTGTGGCTATAGACTTCAACTGAATTCAGGAAGCGATCTTTATCTATAAAGCACTTACTGATCCATAGGAAAAACAATCTTTCCTTACAGTATTGTGTGTATACATGCATGTTTTATACATCATATATATCTTGATTCAACATATTTTTTAAATGTTTTTTATTTAAGTTGGCATACAAAGTAAAGGGTTTCATTGTGACACTTTTTGTGCATATATGTAATTATATTTTGTGTTTATTCAACCCTGGCAAATGCCATCTTGAATTTCGCAGTACCCTCTTGCTGCCACTCAACCCTGAAAAGTCCCCACCTTCTGCTTTCATGTGACATGGATTTCACCTCCTTTCCCATCACAATCTCTCATGCCCACTTGCCATTCTCTTATACACACACATACACACAAATTATCTAAGTTTAAATTTAAAATTCACATTGGTAGTAAACTGCAGTATTTGTCTTTCTGACTCCAGCTTATTTCTCTTAACACAATGATCTCTAGTTACATCTATTTTCTGGAAAATGTCATTTCATTTTTTATTATGGCTGATTAAAATTTCATTGTGTAAATTTCCTTTATCTAACATCTGCTCATGGGCATCTAGCTATGACTATCACTGTACTTTAACTTAAGTCAGGCAGCTTGTGTAAAGTTTCTTTTATAGAGAATTCTTTGACCCATAGAATAAACAATCCTCATAGCTTTGGCCACTTGCGCGCGCGCGCGCGCGCACACACACACACACACACACACACACACACACACACACACATTCACTCAATCAGCGCATATTTTAAAACATCCTCATGTGCTATGCATCATGCAGTGTCCTTGAGACAAAGACGAAATAAAACAGTTGAGTGAAACAAGTGTATGAAATGGGAAGAAATAACAGATGAATCAGAAAGTAAATGTAAGAGAGATAATTAACCCTGTACTCATGCAAGAACTCAGTTGATAAACTGAAGTTCTCTAGTTGTAGGTATGGGGAAGAAACATGATATAGAAAGACTGAGCCTGTCTTGCCTTATTTATAAGTAAGCAAGACCATGAAAGATCCATGGAACTTTGGTACCCATAGAACATTCACTATGTCGAGCCCTTGAGTCTGAGTGTTGGGGATGGTGGGGACATGAAAGCAACTGAACATGGCAAAGGGAGCCACTGCATTCTAGAAAGATCACTATTTCAAGGAGATGGTAGCAATACTGGAAAAGACAAATGCAGGGGTCAAAGTCAGAAGTTTCCCTGATTGGGGATGGGGTACAGGAGTTTACTCAGTTGGGTGGGACTTTGGGAGAAGATTAGCATTAGGTAGTTTCTTGACGAGGAAGAGACCAGGTGAGTTAGTGTGAGAAGACGGGGACCTGATGAGTGGGCTAGAGAAGCTGCAAAGGCGAATGTGAGGTGGGGGGAAATTGTGGAAAGGTATGAGAATGCAGACAGATTGAATAAAGGAAGGACCAAGGACAATGCACTGGGATCTGGATTGAAGGTGAAGCCTGGATTCTCACTACTTCAGACAAGCCACTTCAAAGCCCCTCATGTCTGGGCTCCAGCCACCTCTCCATCCCCACTAGCTGTTTGCCACTAGTCTGACTTGATTTCTGTGTGCTCTTGAACACCTCAAGTTTATGTCCACCTTCGGATGTTTCCTGTACTGGTGGAAAAATTCCCCAGATCTCCACATCACTGGTTCCTCCCATCATTCAGAGCCTTCCTATAATGCTACATCCTGTGGAGGCCTTTCCTCACCACTCCATTGGTTATCTACCATTATTCTGCAGTCGTGTCTCTCATGTTCACAAAGGGTGAAGAAGATTATTTACTAGTTAATACTCACTTTCCACTGTCTTCAGACTTCTATAGATAAGCTTTTATATGAGCAAATTTGTTTTGTCTATTGATGAATCTCCAACAGCTTGAATAGAACCTAACGTAAGTATTTGGTAATTATATATTGAATATATAAATTGAGCAGCAAATTGCTGAGTAAATAATGAATAAGGAACTCTTAGGATGGGAGGATTCAGAAGACACAGCAAGTTCAATTTTGATGTGAGGTGTTGCCCAGAAGTACAGGCATCCATCTAGAAGTTATGCAGCTCAGGATGGGGTCTGTGCTTGAGAAGACATTCAGTCAGCACTATACTGATAGAAACTGAAGCCAGGGAATGAAAGAATAATGCCCTGGCAGACAGTATGTGGGAAGCAAGGGAGCCAGCACCTAGTCCCTAGAAGTGTGGAATACAGAAAATACTAGGCAGGAATTTATTGCACAAATTAAGAAGTGAATAGATGTATACATCAGAGTTAGTTGCAAACACATCTGATCCTATAAAACACAATGTAAGTTTCATTTGGAAATCAACTTGGGACCATTTATCTTTTTAACATGCACTGCATGCTACATGATTCAATAAATGCCAAGGGAGGGAATTCACCATATATTATGAATTTTATTATGAATTTTTATCATGTCATTTCTTTACTATTATGTTGTATCCTGAAGACATGAGTCAATATGGGCAGAATGTATTGCCACTCACCTCTCCTGTCTCTGCCCCATTCAGAGCCTTTTGGATTGGCCATGTGATTTGCTTCAGCCGATGGTCTGTTAGCAGATATGGTACATGTAACAGAATGTTCAGGCTTCAAATCAGATCGTGTGGTTAGTGCAATGTTTTGGGCCACATACAGTGCCACATGTTGACCCAGACAGATGGGAGTTGTATCTTTCAGACTGGATTCTGGAATCTGAGGACACACGTGGATGAGCCCTCCAGTCATTCAGCAAACAGAGAACAGCCATAGAAAGACAACCAGCATATCCTGTGTTGATTTACAGGAGAACCTGGCTGAATACTAGGCTATCCATGGTCCCCTGTCACAAGGACTGATCCAGACGACCCATGGAGGAGGTTATCCAGCAGAGTGGGGAGGGGAGGGCAGCGGGGAATTGGGGATAACAACTCATTGTTTGCCCAATAAATATTGTAACTCATTATGGACAATAAAAAAAAGAAAGAAAGACAACCAGCAGAAATAACATGGGCAAGAAAAAGTCACTGGGGTGTAACAGTTACGACCAAAGCAAAAGCCAACGGATTCTTGGACTCCAGAGGACACTGAATGCCTCTGAAATTGGAATAAGGAAGTGCAGACCTTAAGGCAGATGCCACTGACAAACTCCATCAAAGGACTCTCACATGGCAGCCCTGCTTCCTCTCCAAGAAGATAAATCAAAAGGTGGAAACCAAGGTGGAATGCAGACACCTGACAATGAGGGACTAAATAACGTGAATTTATTCTCATCATTAATAGCATTCAAGTAGAGTCCACTATTATGACTCCCTTGGCTCACTTGTATTAGAACCCCCACTTGCCACCTCTATTTTAAATGTTTTCCATTTTAAGTCTATATTCCTGAACTCTTCTGGGAAAAAAAGCTCAATAAAAAGGGGCATTAAAATTAAGCTAATGTTAATAAAAATAATTTTCATTTCTTTTTACAGTTCTGTAATGCCTATAGATTTAATCGAGTCATGATATTTTCTTTATGGAAAATACAAGGATAAAGAAACTTAAGAAATAAAATATAATTTCCATTCCTGCTTAAATAAGGCAATGGCCTCAAATAAGATACTGTAAATACCTGAATTAAAAACTTCTTTATATCTGGCTCAGTTCTGATATATATATATATATATATATATATATATATATATATATATATATATATTCATATTCATGTGGCAAAATAAATCTTAATATGTATGTCAAAGATTATATTGAATAGGAGATAGTTTATTTGGACAAAGCTTTTAAATCAGCACATAAGCAACCAAGGCATTCATATTCATATCTGGTAGAAAACTCTTCCAATTATCAACAACAAAAATCACAAAGATAATCAATCATCTTTCAACAATAATAGCAAGTATGCATTGATTACTATGGTGATAAAGAAATCTACAAATAAAATGGGTTAAAGTTACCTTATTATGACTCGCAGTTAATATAAAAAGAAAAAAATTTGAAAGATGATAGCCAAAGTATCACTCCATATATATTTCCTCTCATTAGCAATATCTAAATGAGGAAGTATCTATGATACCTCCAGTTTACTGAAAAAGTAATGACTTTAGATGATTAAAAAGTATGCCCCAGATTTAAGTTAGTTTTCTAGAAATTTTTCTCTTATTTTGAAGCAAAAACTAATGTTAGTTATAAATTAAAATAAAGACTAATACTCAGTATTACCTAAAAACTACTATGGAAATGATACTAAATTATACCCATATATCTAAATATACTACTATGTCATAATCTCTTAGGTTCATTATATGATGCAGAGCATTTATAATAAACATGGCTTCTATCTAAATTATCACCTCAGACCAGGATGCCAGACACTGCACCAAAATCCAGTGCTTTAGAGAAGGTATGAACACACTAAAAAGTAGACTTTGTGGTTCTTTGTGCTTAAACCTCACATTTGGTCCCCAGCTGGTGGAGACTTTGGGAGGTGGAGCCTTCCTAGAGGAGGTGTGCCGTGGTGGAGGGGTCCTTGGAATTTCAACCTCTACTCCTTGCCAGTACCAGTGAGCACTCACTCTCTTGCTACTTCTTCTCTGCTAGTGAGGTAAGATGTGATGATGTGAGCCAGCTTCCTGATTCTGCTATGCTTTTTCCACTATAAGGAAACTTCCACTTGAAACTATAAGCTAGAAAGAAACCTTTTCCTTTCATAAACTTCTTCTGGTTGGGTGTTTGGTCCCAGCACTAAGAAGGTAGCTGCAATGGTCAGATACCTATTTTCTACAGCAATAAACCATAAGTAGTTATGTGTATAGCTGGTGTCACTCTAGAAACGAAGGGAACTACAATCGCTAAAATTTGGCAATTCCTTAAAAAGACTGACAGTGATACCAATCTCTGCTCGGGGAATGTCAGTTCATTCCCAGATGTTTGTAATGAGTGGAGAGAAGGAACTTGCCAGTGAATTCAGCTACCTGGATAGCAAGTTCTCTGGCAACCAGGGAGGAAGTACAGAATAGACAGAGCAAGTCAGAAAAGCAAATGATCTTTCAGCAGGATGGAAGCAAGAGTAGAAGGGCAGGATGGCAGCGACCTACCAACCAAAGGGGAGCTATGGGGTCAAAGCCACAATTTGGCAGAGAAGCTGTTATCTGCCACAAGTAAGACACTGGAAACTGGTCATAAAGCCCCTGAATTATGCCTGTCTAACAGTCATATAGCCAACAATTATACACCAGAAGGTTTTGCCTAACACAATAGGCCATGGGGCACTGAGTCATATAATGGAAAATATGGGCCTTGAGTCAGGGCGATCTAGGTAGAACCAGCTCTGCCCCTTACAACCTGGAAAAGCTTCGGCAAATTTCTTAACACTTGGGATCTCAGTTTCTCTACTTTACCTTTCTCACAAAGTATAAATGAGATACCATAGATGAAAAATGCCTGGCCCTTAGGAATCCATACAGGAACATTATTTGTGATCTTAATTGTCTGATCTGCTTGTAATATTCTCAGAAAGACATTGACTCTTAGCAAGATTCAGGATAGAAATGTGGTATCAGAAAGCTTGCAACAAAGTAGACAGAATTCAGGCAAGTACAAAAGAGAGCAGAAAAGTTGTCTAAAGTCCAACAGCCTCAGAATGTATGCTTTTAACTAAAAATGATGATGAGAAGCCTCCACTCCCCTAGCTCAAGGCTAGGATGTCTCTTCAGTGCCATCGGGAATGGGTAGATGGGACAATGAGAACTGGACTCTCAGTAAACTAGATCTCCTCCACAACTAGGAGAGCCCTGTGCCAGAGTTTTCACAGCAAATTATACTGAGAAACTATTAATCACACAGGGGCCTCTTCCATCACATCCTCCCCTATGCTGGTATCATCACAGAGCCATCAGCGTTGAACATCAAGGACAATAAAGTAAAAAAATGTCCCATCAGCCCATTGTGAATAAAGGTGAAGATATGCCAAGAGTTATGGATACTCACACACAGACCCAAAAAAATAGGACAGAAACTTATCTATCAGAAAGTCTGATTAGAAAAAGATATTTGAAGTAACTTCCAGAGGAAGAAAGAAATCACAGGTTCCCTCTGAGAAGTGTTTTACACATTTTCCTGTAAAGCCAGAAATAATAGAAGTAGTGACCCTGATGTATGTAATTTACTTGGATTTTCAAACATCTTTACAGATAGATATTTTAGATGAAGCTTTAAGCCCTCGGTTGTTTTATTCCCATACAACAAAGGTCTCCTTGGTGAAAAGGCATCCAGTCATAACTTTGAATCACATCAAACTTTCAAGACCCGGCCACAGCGTGAACACGGAATGCATAATAATGTACTGTCCAAGTTTAAACTTGTGGATGTGTGCCATAAGTCTTAGCAGGAGAAAGTAGCAAAGGCAAACTTGGGAAATGTTGTCACATATGTTGTCTCTTCCAGAATGCTCACTAGTACAGAAGCGTGGGAGGGCAAATTCTAATCAAATCCCAAGAGCTCGACCTTCCTGAGACTGTGAACTGTGGATAGCCCTGCAATGGAGCACATATTCTCAGGGCTCTGAGCATCTCTCCTTTTCTCTTCCATTTTCACAAAGGAAAGACACTTTGGAAGACCCCTTAGTCTGATTTCATTTACATATGAGAGATGATAGCTCTGGGAAAAGAAACAAATTTCCTTATTATCAGGTGGGAGATATATATATATATAATCCATGAGGAATAAATATTAAAACACTTTACAAATGTTAAAGCACCCTACAAATAATAAAAAATATATGGCCTTTAGTGTATATGCATGTATATACATATAAATGTCTACAGAGACAGATGTGCATAAACATACTAGAAACATATATGTGTAATGTACTATATACACAAATAAATATACATGCATAAAAGCACTCAAATTCACATATATATCACACACATATACACAGACACTTGTACACATGCATTAACACATACAACTAGTATATGATGTTACTTAGACATACTGTTTCTCTTTTAGCAATCTACCCAATTCAGAAAGAGCAGATGGTCTCTGTACATGTGAATAAATACACAGTAAATGCTTTCTCATGACCAAAAACATGTTCACTGGAGGCAAGTATAAAAAGATAGGTATTTAAATTCAGAGAGCCTTATTTCAGGAAGCTTTATTTCCTCCATCTCTATGTTCCAGTAAAATGTAAAGCCTTGGAGTTGAATGGCTACCACAGAAAAAATAATATGCAATGTGTTTTTATCCCATCTAGATGCTTAATCTAATCGTGTAATAAGAAAATACACCACATTTATAAGGGTAAAATGTGTCATGATTTGGGACTGGGGAGAGGGCTCAGAGGGTCAAACACTTGCTGCTTAAGCATGAAGACTGCAATTCAGAGCCTTACCATCCACAGCCACATAAATGCTGGGTGAGTGGAGTGACCCGCCTGCAACCCTACACTTGGAAGGAGAGGCAGGAATCCCTGGGACAAACTGACTAGCAAAACTAGCTGAATCAGTGAGCTCTGGGTTCCAATGAAAGACCCTGTCTCCATAAATAAAGTGGAGGGAGATCAAGGAGGATGCCCACTGTTGACCTCTGACCTCCACACATGGGCACACACAGAGAGAGAGAGAGAGAGAGAGAGAGAGAGAGAGAGAGAGCACAAAGAAAAAAAATCTCACTATAATGAAAAGTCATGGTGAGGGAATGATTTTCTAGTATCTTAGAATGTTGAAATGTTCTTTATTCTGAGCTGTGAGGGGGAGACATCATTATTCCAAAGAGTAACAGACACACTACACAGTGCACCTCAGCCTGCATCTCACCTTTGCCATTCACTCACTCAGGGAACTTGAAAATGTGATTCCTTTTCTATCAAAGGTATATAATCATACCTACTTTGCCAGGTTGCTATGAGGAATAAATATGAAACTACTTTTCAGATGTTAAAGCACTCTGTAAATAATAGGGAGATATACATGGCCTTCATAACTCGTCAACAATGGATGGATGACTATTATCATCCCAATTTCACAGAAAAGAGACTCAATGTGGTCGTGCAACAAACAAGCTTCTCCAACATTCACAGTGAAGAACTGGCTGGTCCTAAGCTGCTGCTCTTAAAGGATTATTCTTCAGTTTTAGCATTAGTTATTATGATCCCACACTTAAAGTACCTATGATGCAAGCTACAATTCACAATTTCTTCAGACCTATGGTTTTACAATGTCATAATGAACTTGCAATAGGTCAAGACCATTGAAAGAAACTGTTTTTTATTTATTTATTGAGAGAGAGATTATGTGTGTGGTGTGCGTGTGTGGTGTGTGTATTGTGTGTAGTGGTGTGGTGTGTGTGTGTGTGTGTGTGTGTGTGTAGGAGTGTGTCTGTGTGAGTGTGGGTGGGTGTGTATGGGAATGTCAGGACCTCCTTCCACTGCAAATGAACTCCAGACACATCAGAGGCATGCACCACTTTGTGGTTTTGTGAACGTACTGGAGAATCAAACTCAGGCTGTCAGTCATTGCACACGAGCCCCTGTAACCACAGAGCCATCTCTCCAGCCCCAAAAGAAACTGTTTCTAAACTACATAAACGAAGGGAAGGAGCCTTTGGTAGACTGCCCATCCTGCATCGTATAAGCCAATCTAATTAAGCCCCGTTTAACATACATTTAGTTCATTAATTGATTGATCATCATCTATATCCTCTACCCTGCGCCAGGACACTGAGGCTATGGCAAAGATGGGGTGCCTGCCCTCTCAAAGTTAGTATTCTCCTGGAGGAGAGTCAGTAGCCAATTAAGCATCAAAAATGGTTAAAATTGTGTCTATGGGTGTGAAAGCAGAAACAGCACTATCTAGGGGAACAAAGGGGACTGAAAGGAGGGGGTGTAAGAGTAAGGGGAGGGAGGGACTATAAGGGGAATATGTTCAAAGCACATTATATACTTGTATGAAAATGTCCTAATGGAATACAGTATTCTATGTATAACGAATATGCCAACAAAAATGGGCAATAATGTGATAAAGGTGTGACAGAATAGAGAGGTGAAATCAAGAATGACGGGAGAAGTGAGAGAAATGATATGTTAAAAGGGAGAGTCAGCTTTATCTCTCCTCTTCTATGAGATCTGCCCTTTCATCTTCCACAAAAAAAGTGAAAACATGTAGCATTTGTGTTTTCTTTCAGCATTTAGTTGACTTCACTTAACGTGATATCCTGCATTTCTATGCACTCACATTGCCACAAATGGCAAATTTTCATTATTTTTATAATATCCTATATATGAATAATATCCTATTGTATCCATATAGCACATTTTTCATCTATTCAATGTTTATTGAGAAATAGGTCTAGTGTTCCACAGCACAAAAGGGTAACTTTAGTCAACGACAGTTTGTGATGTATTTCAAAATGTGTAAACGAGTCTGAACACACAAAAATGATCAGTGCTTGAGGAGGTGGAAATGCTGCGCACACAGATTTTAACATTACATATAATATGCATTTTGTATTCAGTAGCCATACTGTGACCTGTCATTTCTATTGTCAACTTAGTCAAACCAGGAGTCAAGTGAGAAACATGCCTCCTGAGCAGGTCTCTGAGAATGTTTCCAGGAAGTAGTCACTGAGGGAGGAAGACCTTCAGTGGTTATCCACTACATATAAAGAGTGGCATCCTACATATCATGAAGGTCCAGGAACACTAGCTACTGGCTGGTGAGAGGATTTACCCTCCAGCTGCCATCCCCCAGGGATGTCACAGCTGGGCTTCTGCAGTCTTCCAGGGTGGACTGAAGACCCGTGGTTCTCCAGGCCTCCTCCAGGCCTTCAGTGTCAGATTGGGAACTGCTGAGGCATCCAGCCTCATGGACTGAGTCACTGCCAGGTCCTCAACCTCCATCCTCAGACAGCCTTTGTTGGACTGCCCAACCTATATCATATAAGCCAATCTAATTAAGCCTCTTTATAATATATATTCATTCTATTGGCTCTTTTCCTCTAGTGAACCCTAATACACACGCTGCATGACATAAGCTCAAATGTTACAGGCCAAATAAAATTTCTGAAAATTTAAATGGATAGTGAAAGAGGTCCTCTTTATGATGTGATCTTTGCAAAGAGACCTGAAATGTCAGAAGGTCAGCCTAGTGAGCTAATGACGAGACTGTTTCATGGAGAAGGAAAACTGAGAGGAAGGATCAAGAGGATGTGGCTCATAGAGATATGTGTAGTGATCTATGCAGGGCCCCAAGGAAAAAAATGATTCTTCTCTAAGGACCCTGCAATAGAGCCAGAGAACAGTAGGTAGGGTGGAGATATATCTGAGTGAAAAAAATTACTAGTACTCAAAGATAGATTAGATTGTGAGGTGAGAGAAAAAAGAGGGCATAAATTGTACATTTGAGCACATGGGTGAATGTTTAATAGTTAGTAATTTTAAAAGGTTACACAGGTTAGAGAAAGAAAGATCTATGTATAATAAACAGTAGGATAGAAGATCTTTTAATTGCTTTTTAATTGTAGTAAAATAGACCTATCATCAATTTACCATCTTAACCACACTTAAGTGTATATACAGCTTGGTAACATTCGATATATTTACATGTTCTATAGCCATCGCCACCATCATTTCTAGAATGGAAACTCCGTACCCATTAAAGAACAACCCTTCGTGTTCTTCCCCACACCCAACCCTTGGCAATCATCAATATGCTTTAGGTCTTTATGAATTTTTCCACTGACTTTTATGCATCTGGCTTATTTCACTTAGAATAATATTCTTGACGTTCACTTGTGTTGCAACATGGGTCAGTCCTGCTCTTAGGAGATATTTTTTAAATGTGGCCATGGAAAGAATGGTGGAATCCAAAGCCAGTTGATTGAGCCTCCAGCTGAAAGGGGTCAGAAGCAGGTGTTTTCAACGGCACTTTCCTCTTGTAAAGGATGGGGGTAATGCACAGCTATAAGGACTGGGAAGGAAAGTTACAAACACCCACCAGGTGCACACAGGACTTTCTCCTATATGGAAGAAAGCAGAAATCATTCCTACATTCCCCCAGATCAAGCATCTAAGTCTCTCAGGCTAACTGACACAGGAATGGGCCTCTAGCAGAAATCAACATATTTCAGTTCAGTCTTTCTCACCAAATGTGCTGCTGACCAGACAATAGCAATGATGGAAGAAATACCAACTTTTACCCCAGTTTCCCCCAAGGCTCTAACAGCACTGTGTCATTTCCAAGCTTATGTTTTCGATTCATTTATTTTCCAAGACAATGAAGTCTATTAAAATGATTGTGATTATCCACAACATTCGGGAACAGAAAAAGAACAGGGCCATGTTCCACACTCATTTCTATTGCCATTGAGAATCAGCTTTCTACCCATTTCTTCACTTGTTTATTTCACCCAGGAGAGGACTCTTGACTACAACTGTCCTCCACAAAATAAAAATCCTTAATCGCCAAATGTTGGGATTAAGAAAAAAATTGCAGAAGACTTTTAATAAGAAAGGTAATGATTTAAAATTGCATGACTGGACTGGAGAGGTTTCTAATAGTTTATTCATTCATTCATTCATTTGAGGGAGTGAAAGAGGCAGATAGAGAGAGAATGGGCACACCAGGGCCTCTAGCCACTGCAAATGCTACCTTGTGCACCTGGCTTTACATAGGAACTGGGGAATTGAACCAGGGTCATTAGGCTTGCAGGCAAGCACCTTAACAACTGAGCCATCTCTCTAGCCCCTATTTTACTTGATTCTTAATCTCCCAGAGGTCTTCAGTTCAGAAGAGAGCCTGCAGAATCAAGAATCTGGGCAGATAACTCAACATTTCAAAGCCCTTGCTTTCAATCCTCCCCAACACCCATGCAAAGTCAAATACAAAGTGGCTTCATTTATGGGAGACAGAGCCAAGAGAATCCCGATTCTTGGGGGTCAGCTAGAATGGCATTTGCAGCAGCAAAAATAATCATAAGAGAGACCCTGTCTCAAAGAAGGACAGGGAAGATACTTTCAGGTTCATTCTATCTATTGTCTATCTTTTTATTTCTCTCTCTCTCTCTCTCTCTCTCTCTCGTGATACAAGAATATATAAATAATTTAAAAGAAGGTAAAACAATAACATCATTTTGCAACTAAATGCCAGTAAGAGGAATTTTGTTAAGGATCTCGTTTGCTTACTCGTACGGGTATTTTATACTTGGTTTTATGCCTGTTGCATATTGCAAAGAATTTCGTGTCTTTATTCCAAACAGGTACTGAACAAGAAGAAGAGAGAAAGTAACGAGAGACTGCTTTACAATTTGCAGCAAGTATAACATCAAATGTAGTATAATGAAACTAAAATAAAATCAATATTCCTCTTCATTAACATTCTGCTTCACAAACATAGAATATTACCCGTGAATATCTAATTACAGTTTTCCCTCATGAAGTTCTATTTTGAAATCTCTGTCAAACTGAAATTGAGCTCCCTGATCACATTAGTGAGCAGAGTTATTTTAGGAATAAAGGATTCTTGTCTGAAATCATTAAGACATTGCCTTTATGGCCCAGTATACTTTCAGCAACTGCTAGAATCACCGTGCCCCAGAAGTCAAAATGAATTGCCGGGTTCAACACCATTTTAGTGAAAGTCAAGGACTGACAAAACAGCCAAATCTCAGACACTCAAGTGAATGTAAGGATGAACTCACAGAAAGTGTTGATTTGAGAGTGTTTCATACTAGATCATGCAGGATCTAGTATCAAGAGGTGTGGACTCATGGTCACAAGCTCTATGGCCCATTTGGCTCATTTGCCAGCTACCTGTGTTATCAATGAGTCCCTGGACTTCTTCCTGGCAGTAGTTTCTCACTTAATAATATTTCTCATAAGTGCATGGAGAAAATAAAACAAAATAAAATAGGTAGATATATTGCGGGCATTTTTTTTTTGCATGCATCTATGTGTATGTGGTGTCTATGAGTATGTATGTGGATTTGTGTGTATGTAGGTACAGTCTGTGTACAGGTGTGTGTGTCTGTGCCTAAGGCCACACTTGAATGTGGAGGGCAGAGTTCAACATTAGGTGACTTCCTCATTCACTTTCCTTTTTACTCTTTGAGATAGTTTTTTTTTTCTCTCTCTCTCTTTGTCCCCCCCCCATAGCTTACTCATTGGGCTATACACGCTAGCAAGAACGCCCTGGGATCTTCTGGTTTCTGCTTCCAAGCACTAGGGTTACAGATATGTACCACCACATCTGGCATTTTACTTGGGTGCTGGGATCTGAACTGAGTTCCTTGTGCATATGCATCAAGAATTTTACCCACTGAGCCATCTCTCCAGCCATATGCATGCATTTTAACACCAGAAATTACAAGACCTATAAAGTATTAATAAGTAAAAATAACTAGGCTTGAATTGCTCAGCAGTTAAGGGCATTTACCTGAAGAGCCCAAGGATCCTGAGTTGATTCCCCAGTACTCACATAAAGCCAGATGCACAAGGTGGTGCCTGAGTCTGGAGTTTGTTTGCAGTGGCTGGAGCACCTGTCATGTCCATTCTCTCTCTCTCTCTCTCTCTCTCTCTCTCTCTCTCTCTCTCTCTCTCTCTCTCTCTCTCATATATATATATATATATATATATATATATATATATATATATATATATGAATGCCTCCCTTTCTATCTCTTTTTTATTGTCCATAATGAGTTACATTGTTTAGTGGGCCAACAATGAGTTGTTATCCCCAATTCCTCATTACCCCCCCCCTCCCCATCCCCAGTCAGCTGGATATCCTCCTCCGTGGGCCATCTGGATCAGTCTTTGTGGTAGGGGACCATGGATAGGCTAGTCTTCAGCCAGGTTCTCCTGACCCAAGTGTGTTGTTACTGAGGGGTGCAACCAGGCTGAGGATATAGCTCAGTAGGAAGACACCTACCTGTTGCCTGGCATGCACAAAACCATGGGTTTGATTCCCAGCACCACACCAATAAAAGAAAATAATATGAAACTAATCATCTGATAAAAAATCCTCAACTGAAAGTCTTAAGATAGTCTGTTGTTTAAAAACATTGAAACAAACCATGGAAGAGATGTGGTATAAATCAAGGACTCTTCTTATAGAGACACAGCTTCCATGGGGCAGAATTTCTAGCTGACCCCTAACCATTCTTCACCTGAGGATCCCTCAAGTGGATTCAGAGGCTAGATGAAGGAGAGTTCCAGATGGGCACAGAATTCTGAAATGGAAGCAGACCTGTCCCTCCAAGGACTAGCCTGGTTCAGCCTGCCTACCTCCCAAGCAGCAGTTTCTGAAGAGCAGACATCTGCGACTCCTACTGCATCCTGCCCTGTGGAAGCAGTGGACAGTTAGAAACAACCTAAGCCACTAGCTACTAAGCTCAAACAAGGCAGAAAAAAAAGTCTCTTTTTCCTAAGGAAAATATTTAGAGGAAAGTTTTTCCAGTCATTGCTAACTCGGATAATTGCACTTGACATTTTAGGAGCATGACTCAATAGCTAAAACATGTCCATGAAAATGACTTGCAGTAGGAAATATTTAAATGAGTCTGCATTCAAAGACCAATTGCTCCTTTTCGGTGGAAATAAACCTCCAAAGTTTTGCACAGCTGTGAGTTTTTAAAAGTTCTAGGATACACCATGAATTCTGAGTAGGAATCATCTTTCTAATCTAGTACCAAATATTATAGAAAGCAAAATTGCCACATTCAATTATGTTGAGTAATTTATGTAATAAGATAACGAAGCATTTCTCTACTACACGCAGAGTAAAATTTAACAACTGAAACTCAGTCAGCCAGTGCTGAATAAATAGGAATACACATGATAACAGAATGTTAATATTATTACTTTAAGTAAGATGCAATTTTATAAAAATCGTGTGGTAAATTAACCCTCCATAGTACCATGCATATATTCTGATTTCCTTTACCTATTCATAAGTTATCCGCATGAAAAACAAAAGCAAGAAAAGTAGGAAAGGAAAGAAGGTGGGGGAAGTTTGGCAAGGAAAGAGGGGATTTATCTGTTACTTTATATAATTGTGCCTACCTCAAAACTCCACAGTGGCAAAAAAAAAAAAATAGGCCCATCAAGTCTAATTCCTCTGTAAAATAAAAATAATAAATGTACCTGCCTCTAAATTGTTATGAGGACTAAGCTCCTGCATGGACAATACTTTGGCTTGGTGCTAGACATATATAAGTACTCAGTCATGCTTTTTATTTGCATGTCAAACATTTGCTATGAAACAATTGGTCTAATTTTCAAAATTCTATTGATATTATTAAAAATAGCAGCTATGCTTGGACCCCAGCCCTAGGAAAGGCAAGTTGAGAGAGCTGTGCCTTGGCTCCTCACCAGCCCATGGGCTCCACAACCCAGACCCTGGGCTCCAGGCTAGGGAAGCAAGCAGCCACTTTGCTCCAGACCAGCCTGCGAACCCACGTTCCTCCCATAAACCCTTTGACCCTAGGGGAGGCCAGGTTACAAAACTGTGCCCTGACCTCCCACACATTCTTGCCTGCTTGTACTCGCTGACACTAGACAAGGCCAGGTGAGGGAGCTGTTCCTTAGCTCCCCACCAGCCCATGCAGCCCCAAGACCCCACCCACTGACCCTGGGTTCCAAACAAGGTCTAGCCCCCAGCCTGCCACTGCTGCTGAAGGTTTGAACACCCCCCACACTTCCTGACACCACAGGAACCATGCTCTTACCAAACCTCACATGTCCTCACCACTGCTAAGGGCCCAAGAAAAAACAATCCCTCATCTGAAAATGGGTAGATCACAACACAAGAAGAACATTCTGGCAGAGTGCCCCACACAAAGTTTGTCTAGCCCCACTTTGGAAGTCCAAACTGAAAATATCAAAGAAAGAGCACAGATGCAATCCAAGGAGGAGATGACATGTCTTCATGGAGTCTATATCAACATTATTAATGGAAAAGGGAGAAAATTTTGATAATGTAAGTGGAAAAGTGAAGAATCAGCTCGCAAGCTTTGCTACCAGGCTCAGTACAATGGAGGAAAAACAGATGGACTTCGCTAGAACTGTAAATGAGCTAAAGGCAAACCAGCAATCAGAGGAGCTCAAGAATCAGCTGGCTAAGCTAAATGAAGACATCAAATACAAAGATGAGTACCATGAAACTTTAAGACAACATATGAAATGAAAATGCAGCTCAACAGAGAGATGGAGACCATGCAAAAAGTTCTATTGGAAAACCAAAATCAAATGGAGATATTTAAAACATCTCTAGAATCCCTCACTATAAGAGGTAATAACCTGGAAGACAGAACCTCAGACATGGAAGACAAAGGAGAAGAAAGAAATCAGGATAACAAAAACTTGGATAAGTTCAAAACAGCATGCAAAGAAAATATGAGGGAACTATGGGACACCTTAAACGACCAAACCTCTGGATCATGGAGATACCAGAGGGAGAAGAAATCCAGGCCAAAGGCATAGAGAACATATTCAACATAATTATTGAGGAAAATATCCCCATTATAGCAAAAGAGAATCCCATCCAGATATAAGAAGCACACAGAACACCAAATAGGCAAGACCAAAGAAGAAACTTCCCAAGACACATTGTAGTTAAAACTCTAAAAGTCTAAACTCTAAAAGTAAGGAGAGGGTTCTAAAAGCAGCAAGAGCAAAACAACAAATCACATATAAAGGCATACCCATCAGAGTTACGCCAGACTTCTCCACAGAAACCATGAAAGCGAGAAGATCTTGGAGTGGCATACTTCACAGCATAAATCACTTTGGTTTTCAACCCAAACTATTGTGCCCTGAAAAAGTATCCATTATAATAGATGGACAAAGGAAAATATTCAAGATAAAAGCCAGCTCTACAATTATATGGATACTAAACCAAACCTACAGAGAATTCTCCATGAAATATTCCACACAGAAGAACCAAGCAACCAACCCCAAGAGCCATCCAGAAGTTGGACAAAATAATCAAGACTTTAGGAGACAAAAATAACAAGACAGGCATCAAATCCCATTAACCCTACACTATGGCAGGGATTGAGTCAAGCCTCACAGTTATAACTCTGAATATTAATGGTCTTAACTCTCCCATAAAAATACACAGGACAGGAGGATGGATCAGAAAAATGGATTCTTCCATCTACTGCCTCCAAGAAAGCCACCTCACCTCTAAAGATAGGAAACTCCTCAGGGTGAAAGGATAGAAAATGATCTTCCAAGCTAATAAAAACAAAAAAACAAGCAGGGGTTGCCTCACTAATATGTGACAAAATAGACTTCAAATAAAAGTCAATTCAAATGGAAAATCACGGACACTTCTTACTCATCACAGGAACAATTCAACAAGAGAAAATCACCATCATAAACTTGTGTTGCAGTCAGCTTTCTAGTTGCTGTGCAGAAATAACCCAAACAAAAGTGGCTTGTAGAGGATTAGGTTTATTTGGCTTACGGACTCGAGGGGAGACTCCATCCTGGCAGGGAAAACGATGGCATGAGCAGAGGGCTGGACATCACCTCTGCCACAGCACTGCAAACAGCGGCAGGAAGGTGTGCCAAACACTGGCAAGGGGAAGCTGGCTTATAACCCCATAAGCCGCCCCCAACAACACAGCTTCATCGAGGTTGTAAAACCCAAACTGCCATCAGCTGAGGATCGATCCATCAGAACACATTCAATTGTTTGTGGGGGACACCTGGATCAAACCATGACAACTTGTATGCATCAAATACAGGTGCACCACAATTCAAGCAAAAACTAATGGAAAAGAAAACTAAACTAAACTCCAAGTCAGGTTGGAGACTTTAATACACCATTATCATCTTTAGACAGATCATCCAAACAGAAGGTCAACAGTGAAATAATAGAACTCAATAACACCATAGCTCAACTGGACCTAACAGATATATTCAGAATTTTCCATCCCAACTCTACAAAACATACATTCTTCTCAGCAGTTCACAAAAACTTCTCCAAAACAGACCATATATTAAGACATAAAACATGCCTGAACAAATTCAAGAAGATTGAGGTAACACCCTACATCATATCGGACCACAATGCATTAAAGCTGGAAGTAAACAGTGAGAGAACAAACAGAAATCACACCAACTATTAGAGATTGCGCAATACACTATTAAACAATGAATGGGTCATTCAAGAAATTAAATTGGAAATTGAAAATTTTCTTGAAATAAACAATAATGAAAACACATCATACGAGAACCTATGGGACACGATGAAGGCAGTCCTAAGGGGAAAATTTATAGCACTAAATGCCTTCAAAACAAAGACAGAGAGATCACAAATTAATAACCTAACTAACCAGCTAACAGCCTTGAAACAAATTAGAAAAATCCAAACCTAGGAACTTAAGATGAAAAGAAATAATTAAGATCAGAGAAGAGATCAATGAATTAGAAACTAAGAAAATTATTTTAAAAATTGATGAAACAAAGAGCTGGTTCTTTGAAAAAGTAAACAAGGTTGACAAACCCCTGGCCAATCTAACCAAACAGAAAAAAAAAAGTCCTAAACCAACAAAATCAGAAATGAAAAGAGAGATCACAACAGATACCAGTGAAATTGGAAGAATCATCAGGACATACTTCCAAACTTCTATTGCACAAAATTGGAGAAACTGAAAGAAATGGACGAATTCTTGGACACCTACCACCTACCAAAACTAAGCCCAGACCAGATATATCTCCTAAATAAACCTATGATATTGATTGAAATGTGAAAATATAATGAAAAACCTCCCAGAATGAAAAGTCCAGGTCCTGATGGATTCTCAGCTGAATTCTACCAAACCTTCATCACAGAACTCAAACCACTCTTCCTGAAGCTTTTAGAGTAATCAGAGAATAGGGACTACTTCTAACTCCTTCTATGAACCTTGCATCACTCTAATACCAAAACCGGAAAAAGATAAATCCAGAAAGGAAACCATAGACCTATAGCCCTGATGAATTTAGATGTAAAAAATTGGAATAAACTCTTTGCAAATTGAATTCAACAACATATTAAAAGTATTATCCACCTCAACCAGGTAGGCTTCATTCCAGGCCTGCAGGCAGGGTTGGTTCAACCTATGGAAATCAATCATCATATTCCACCACATTAATAAACTTAAGCACAAAAAAACACATGGTCATCTTAATGAATGGAGAGAAAGCTTTGACAAAATCCAACACCACTTCATGATCAAAACACTTGAAAGACTTGAAATTGAGGGCCTATACCTCATCATAATTAAG
This sequence comes from Zapus hudsonius, assembly GCA_004024765.1. Taxonomy (NCBI): domain Eukaryota; kingdom Metazoa; phylum Chordata; class Mammalia; order Rodentia; family Dipodidae; genus Zapus; species Zapus hudsonius. The sequence goes on along the minus strand of PVHP010016917.1, from coordinate 11,062 downwards.
GCCTTATACAAAACTCTTAAAGTCCAAATAATAGTCAGTAGGGTTCTCACAAAATTCGGGAACAAGACAGGGGTGTCCACTCTCACCACTGCTCTTCAACATAGTCCTTGAAGTTCTAGCCAATGCAATAAGACAGGAGAAAGACATAAAAGGGATACAAATTGGGAAGGAAGAAGTGAAACTATCCCTTTTCTCAGATTACATGATCCTATACATAACGGACCCGAAGAATAGTATCAGTAAACTCCTGAAGGAGATAAATTCCTTCAGCAAAGTGGCAAGATATAATATTAACACAAAAAAAATAGCCTCCCTATATGCAAATGACATGCATACAGAAACACCAAACAGCAAAACAGTCCCATTTTCAATAGCCACAAATAAAATCAAATACCTTGGAACAACACTAACCAAGGAGGTGAAAGATTTGTATAATGAAAACATAAAAACCCTCAAGAAGGAAATTGACGATGAAGTGAAAAGATGGAAAGATCTCCCATGCTCCTGGATAGGTAGAATTAATATCGTGAAAAAGGCAATATTTCCAAAAGCTATATATAGATTCAATGCAATACCAATAAAAATACCATCTTCATTCTTTGCAGACATAGAAAAATATTCTCCAAATTTATTCGTAATGGCAAAAGGCCTCGGATATCCAAAGCCATCCTTAGTAAAAGAAGCACGTCAGGTGGTATCACCATACCCAACATGAAGATGTACTACAAAGCCATCGTAACAAAAACAGCACGGTACTGTCACAAACATAGACATATAGACCAATGGAACAGAATTGAAGACCCTGCCCTAAGCTCGAACAAATAGTTACTTCATATTCAACAAAGATGCCAACAGTAAATATAGGAACTTTAACACATCATGATGGACAAATTGGATAAATACTTGCAATAAAATGAAACTAGACCCTCTCCTCTCACCATGCACAAAAATCAACTCCAAATGGATCAAAGACTTCAACATAAGACCTGAAACTCTGAAAACCCTGGAAGAAAAAATTGGGGGAATCTCTACGAAATAGGAATAGGGAAAAACTTCCTGAACAAACCAATAGACCAGGATGTGCAACAATCACTTAACCAATGGGATCTTATCAAGCTTAAAAGCTTTTGTACAGACAAGCATACCATACTCAAAGCTAATAGACCACCATCAAACTGGGAGTTAATCTTTGCCAGCTACAATACAGATAGAGGTCTAATATCTAGAACGTACAACGAACTAAAAAAAAAAATTAAAAACTATCAAACAAGCCGGGCATGGTAGTGCACACCTTTAATCCCAACACTCGGGAGACAGAGGTAGGAGGATCGCCATGAGTTCAAGGCCACCCTGAGACTACATAGTGAATTCCATGTCAGCCTGGGCTAGAGTGAGACCCTACCTTAAAAAACCAAAAAAAAAAAAAGTATCAAACAGCCCTCTCACAAAATGGGGAACAGAACTCAATAGGGAATTCACAGAGGAAGAAATACAAATGGCCAACTCCCATGTGAGAAAATGTTCAATGTCATTAATCATCAGAGAAAGGCAAATCAAAACAACAATGAGATTCCACCACCTTACTCCAGTCAGAATGGCAATCATTAAAAAATCTACCAACAACAACAAAAAAAAATCTACCAACAATAGATGCTGGCAAGGATGTGGGGAAAAGGGACCCTCACTCACTGCTGGTAGGAATGCAAACTTGTACAACCACTATGGAAAGCAGTGTGGAGGCTCCTGAACAGGATGAATATAGAGCTATTAGTGGACCCAGCTATCTCTCTACTGGGCATCTACCCCCAAGTTTCCTTGCCAAAGCACAGAATCATTTGTTCCACCATGTTTATAGAAGCTCAATTCATAATAGGAAAGAATTAAAATCAACCCAAATGCCCATCACTGGATGAATGGATATAAAAGTTGTAGTACATTTACACTATGGAATTCTGTGCAGCCTAAAGGAAAAATGACATAATGAAATCTAAAGAAAAATAGATGGACTTGGAGCAGATCATTCCTAGCGACCTCACACAAGAGCAGAGAGCCAAGCACCAAATTTTCTCCTTCATATGTGGTTCCTAACCAGGTTAAGCCTGAACATTAAGAAAACCTGTCGGTGAACAGACTGTCAATAGGGATGGAAGGAATTGGGGGGAGGAATGGGAAGGGGGAGACTCATACAATAAACTAAATTAATGATGAAATGACACCATAAAACCCTAGCTTTCATACAGTAAGCTCCCGAGGAAGCTGTTATGAGGGGCCATGAATAGAATGGGAGGAAGTCTAACCTCATGAATAATTAATTGCTCAGGCTGCATCTCCCTGTTCCAGTTATTGGTTCCTTCCTACACTGAGCTGTTGATGAAAGACTGGACTTGGATAAAAGCATGCCTTTGGTCTATCAGTTTGGGTAAATAGGTATTTTAGTACATCTCCCCAGGAAAAGTGCCCACAATATCACCTAACATTCCTATGGTGCCCACATTTCTTGCAGATGGATAAAGGTTACTGAAAGCATCAAACTCACTGCTTGTTTTCAGAAAGATCACTTCAGTGTACACGTCCAACATGAAGTTATGACATGCCTGGTTGTCTCTCTTTTTCCAAAATTATCATCCATTGACAAAGGCAATCATTAGGATTCCATCCAAGTGATATTTGTCTTTGGTTAGCTGAACTGCTTCTTCAAAGACCAGTTTCCACTCATCAAATATTTGGTTATCCTGAGGTAAATTTATCTGATAAAGAGGTAAGTTCTACATTCATTCTCTTTATTCAGCAATTTTCAAAAAATTAACATATTTTTGAGTTAATTCATAATAAGCCCCACTACAAGAGGTTTTCCATAAAGGTAATCTTTGAGGGACATTGCTTTACTATGACTTCATTTTTCTCACTACCAGTGATATGTTAAAGTCATTGCACCTATTCTTTTCTGGTATGCAAATTGTCTCGGTTTTGTCCAGAGGCACCTAAACTCATTAAACCTGGAGGGAGTCCTTTTGACATGCCCCTAGAAGTCTCTGTCATCTTCCTCTTTGTCTAGTTTGATAGGAGAGTTCAAGTTCGCCCCTAACCAGGAATGGGTCATCTTCCATTTTAGTGAGAGATAGTATACTTGGAGATAACAACCTGGACTGGTCACTATTCCTGTTGTTTTCAGTGAACAGACCTAGTAATCTAGAAACATCCCACATGTTCATGTTTACAAGTCCAAATAGACCAGAGTTTTCACTGTAGTTTCGTCATGTTGGCTTTATGTATCTAACATGTCTCCTCAATGACAGAATTCCAAGTCCTCAGTACCAGCAAGATAGTTACTAGTTTTGTTTAAGGCATATGCACAGCACTCTCACAATACAGATACCAAGACAACTATCAATGACATAATTGCTCAAAACAGTTTAAGACTTTTTTGGCAATTATTTTAGTCCTTGGGGCACATGCCTGGAAGGATACACAAATCACTGATTTTAATGTTCATAGAGTAGTTCATTTCTTTGTGGTTCTTCTGCCAACCAACTAAACCTAAAATCAGATTTGTCTATTTCATTTTGCAATTCATTTGGTAATATTATCTTTTTTCAAAATATATATTTATTGTCCATAATGAGTTACATTATTTAGTGGGCAAACAATGCGTTGTTATTCCGAATTCCCCAATTCCCCCCCTCCCCATCCCTGATCAGTTGTATATCCTCCTCTGTATCTTTCAAATTTTATTTTTATATGTATATAAAGCTCATACATGGATTCAAAATCATTTAAATAATATAACACTATTCATTAGCTCCCCAAAAGGTATTTTGTATTTCATGACTTATTCTTCTGTTTTTAAAAGCAAAAGTACATGTGTATAGATTTATATTTCTATCTCCCCTTTATCAGTAAAGCATATCACAGTATATCTACTTTTCTCCACCTTGCCTTTTTTAATCTAACAATATGATCCATAGCTTTCTGCTTAAAACAATGCAACATAGAAAGATCTTCCCAATATTTTTGGCAAGTGTGTGTGTGTGTGTGTTCACACCCGCACACATGTGTGCATGCATGTGTGCTTAGCATATGTATAGTGTATTGTGTGATGTGATGTGTGTAGTATGTGTGTGTGCATTCGTGTGTGTGGAGTATGTATGGTGTGTTGTGTGATGTGATGTGATGTGTGGTGCATGTGTGTGTGCATACATGTGTGTGGAGCATGTATGGTGTGTTGTGTTGTGTGATATGTGTAGTGCATGTGTGTGTGCATACATGTGTGTATGGAGTACGTATGGTATGTTGTGTGATGTGATGTGTGTAGTGCATGCATGTGTGTGCATACATATGTGTGTGGAGTATGTAAGTGTGTGGTGTGTGATGTGATATGTGGTGCATGTGTGTGTGCATACATGTGTGTGTGGAGTATGTATGGTGTGTTGTGTGATGGGATGTGTGTGTGCATACGTGTGTGTGGAGTATGTATGGTGTGTTGTGTGATGTGTGTGTGCATGCCCTGCACACATAGTGTGTAGAGGACACTGTCAGGTGTGCTCCCCTTGGCTCCTCTGCCTGTTTCCTTAAGAGAGTCCCTCACTCAACTCAGAGCTGCCATTTTCACCATTGTGGGTTTGTTTCATTTCCAGTCAGCAAGCTCCAGCGATTCTCCAGCCTCCACCCTTGGAGGACTGGGGTTACAGGCATGCATGACCATGAGCATCTTTCTATGTGGGTACTGGGAAATTGAACTTGGGCCCTCAGGCTTGCTCAACAACGTATCTTACCTGCTGAGCCACCTCCCCAACCTCCCTAATATCTTTTATGTAGCATCCATTCTGCACATGCTCCATGATTTATTAGGCCAAGAATGCTTCCAATCTTTTCCTGCCACAGACAGTGTCATAAAAATAACCTTGACTATGTATCTCTTCATATTTTATCATTACCCTCAAATGTGTGGCCCTTGACCTTGAAACACAAACAGGTACAAATCACCAAATATTAAAAATATAAAACAAAACACCAGAAGAACTAGAGGAGAGAACTACTCCAAAAAGCAAAAAAAAAAATATTAACAATTTAAACATCAGTTATCCTCAGAATCTAGCAAATACTACAATCATAAGACTATAAGTGTAAGGAACAATAAGATTGAAGTTAATTTTATCAAAATTCACTGGAAAAGCTAGAAGACCAAGTTGAAATAGTTTCTCAAAATATTCAATGAATAGATAAGATGGTTAAAATATATGAGAAAAGTCAATGGACCTGGGAGATTAATCCAGAATCTGTAATTATCTAAGAAAAATTCTAGAAAAAAATAGGAAAGAAAGAAAGAGATAGAGGGGAAGAAGGGAAAAGAGAGGGAGGGAGGTTGAAAGGAAGGAAGCGAAGAAGGAGGGAGGAAGAGGGCAAGTATTTTCCTATACCCAATGATACTGGACCCCAAGTACCATCAATTGTCAACTGAAACCACAACTTACCTAGCCTTGTGAAATTTCAAATATGAAAGATAAAGATAAAAGAATAGTTTAAAATAGGCAAAAAAGAGAGGAAAACCTATAGGAAAAAAGCAAAAGAATCATGGAAGCATTCATTGGGTTGCTGATAAGTGTCAGATGTTGGGGAAAATTAGCTAACCCTAACCTCTGTATTTCCACCCACTTCAACCTTAATTTTAAATCACATATTAAATAAAATGGCAAAACAAATACATTTTCAGAAACATAGAAACATGGGCATGTTTCTTATGAGAAATGTATACGAAGAACTCAATAAATAAGGAATAGAGGAGTCCAAGAAAGTAAAACTAACACAGCAGCCATGAAAAACATTCCAGAATGGCAGGTGTGCAACCCAAAAATAATGTTCTCAAGATGAGAATAGACTGTGTTGCATAATGGGATGGTGAAGAGGGATTACGTTCTTTCTACCACCAAGCATTGAGCAAACAACTCCAAGAGACTTTCTGTAAGTCATGGTTTAAATTTAAAGTAAACTGCAACTTCAGCTTAATACTAATACAGATTTTATTTTAAGGAAGGGCAGAGAAGAAGGAAGGAGAGAGACAGAGAAAGTGAGGGAGGGCATATAAAATACACATAGAGATCAGAAGACAGACAACCTCTGTGTGTTGGTCAGTTCCTTCTACTTTGTTTTAAACAAAGTCTTGTTTGACTGCTGAGAAGGGCCTGTTAGCTTCAGGATTCCCCTGATTCTGCCCCCCACCCCGCACCCATTGCTGGAGTCTCCACTTTGCATCCCACTTTGGGTGGGGGCTGAGTATTTTAACTCCCTTTGTTAAGATTTCAGAGCAAGCACCTTTAACCACTGAGCCATCTCCTCCACTTCAAGAGTGGATAATTTTTTTTTAATTTTTAAGGTTTGAAAATTCCACACATGTATAAATGCTATTTGATCTCCCTGCCCTCCATTACCGTGTCTTAGCCCCCTACGGCTCTCATTAAAACCCTTCTTCTTCCCTACTAGGACTTGTCCTATCCTCCCTCCTTTATGTCTCTGAATGTGTGATCCAAGGAGTTAAGTTAGGGCTGCTTGCAGCATTCCATTCTGAGCAGCAGTAGTTCAGTTCTGTGCGATGATATTCCTGTTAAAGGTCAAATCCTACAGTTGATAGTATACCATGGATGGTATTTTCTTGATCATAGTCATGTACTTTTTGGGGGGGTTTAATTTTTATTTAAATTTAATTTAGACAATAATTTAAATATTTAACTGCTGATCATATATAAGTCATTGACTTACAAGTGAGAAGAGAGAAAAACAGTTTACACTTAAGTTAGAAACCCCAAGTGAAGATCCAAAAATAATAATCTATATAAAATTTTGGCAGATAGAAGGGAGGATATGTAAGATAAAGTTATCTTTCTTGATTGGAATTCAGTAGGTTATCTAATGTAGATAAATCAAAAGGAAATATATGACCTATTAGATTTAAATATAATATCATAAAGATATACACGTAAAATTGCAGAAATGTTTGTTTCTTATAAGTGGGACTTGAGTTCCAAAGCAGTGTACTTTTTATATAGTACCACTCTATATGATGAGAATTTTTCATGATAAAAAAAGAATGAATAAGAACAGATGATCTTGTAGCTTTCTTTTGCAACCTCTTTCCCTGGGCTCTGAGGAACACAGAGCTATTCTTATCTGGTGAAAATCTTGCACAAGTTCTGCTAATGGAGGATAATTTACTCTGATGCCTAAAACACAGTGTGACAGGCATGGTTTCCCTCTAGTTCACACTTTCCCCTTGGAGCTCATTCAGCCTCCTCTTCCCATCACTCCCTTGTTCTTTTTTCTATTTAACTGGAAATAATAAGAAAAGAAGGAGGAGGTGATACCATTTTTTACATGTTGTGTTTGTTATATGGTTCCTTTTCTGTACTTAAAATTTCGGCACATGGAATATTTTACTTTTCTCACACAGAAACAGAAATAAAACTTCTGAATTTGCAATGTGATCCACAATTCAGTTTGTCTTATATGTCCCCACCTATAAAAATAAAAATTATCTTTTTAAGATTATTTTTTAAAAGCCTATTTCATTTATTTTTTTTTTGCAAGCAGAGAGAAATAAAGGGAGAGAGAGAGAGTGCATCAGGGCCTGCAGCTGCTGTAAACAAACTCCAGATGCACGAGCCACCTTGTGTATCTGGCTTTACATGGGTACTGGGGAATCAAATACAGGTGGTTACCCTTTGCAGGCAAACACCTTAACTGCTGAGCCATCTCTCCAGCCCAATATTATCTTTTATAAATTTAGTGGATTATCATTGTCCTTATGTCCCCCCCTTTTTTTACAAACCAAGAATCACCCTTTTCAATGAAGTCTGCTGTGATCTAATCTGTCCTCAAAGAAGGCGTTTGCCCTACCACAAGAAACAATGTTTGCTTAAGAAATTAATTTCACTTTTCTTACAATGGATTTCATTTCTTTGACAAGGCTATATCTCGTGTGTTTCACATTCTGTTATAGTTAAAACTTAATGGTAGAAATTCCCAGATGTCCAGAGACAATTATGTATCAATTCACTCACTTTGACAAAAGTGTTAATTTTGTCCTGCAATTAATTCAGGGCTCAGCATAACCTAAAGTCATTGACTGGAATCGTGTGAATGCCATCTAGAGTGTTTGTCAACTTTGTGTCCTAGGACAAGTTACTTTCTATGAAATTCAGTTTCTTTCTCTGTAAAATGGGGATTATGTCACCTACATTCACAGTTATCAAAATAAAAGCTCTGTCTTTCTCATTGCCTTTTATCTGATGTAGTATTCTTAATCCTAATACTTATTTCTATCTTCTATTTTTCTATATCTTTTCATTGCCTGCTCACAAGAATGGTTTTTGAATGCATGGTTTTCACTTTGACCCAAATAATTGAGTGGATAGTGTTAATATTTTCCTATCTACTATGCATTACTTTCCATTATTTGCCTAATGTTAACTCAAGATGAGCCACATTTTAAAAGATTAACTCAGGGGCTGGAGACATAGCTCAGTGGTTAAGGCACTTGCTTGCAAAGCCCAATGACCCAGGTTCTATTTCCCAGTACCACATAAAGCCAGATGCACAAAGTGGTGCATGCATCTGGAGTTTGTTTTGTAGTGGCTGGAGGCCCTGACATGTTCTCTCGCACTCTCTCTCTCTATGCTAAATAATAATTTTTTAAAAAAGATGAAGTAAAAGAATTTATTGTTTACCCTCTCATTCAATCCCTAATTGCATCAAATCCCTCACATTGGAAATAAGATATACCTGAATCATTTATGAGCTACTGTTTCAAGTGTAAAAACTACTTAAAATAGTGATTAAAATAATAATCTATAAATACAGATAATTCAAGACTGTGAGAGCCGTGGTGGGGGAGACGGTCCAGAGGCGTAGCACCCATCAGTAACAACTGACTTGGGCCAGGAAGACCAGGATGAGTACTAAGATATACAGGATCCCTTGCCACAAGGACTAATACAGACAGCCCACGAAGGAGGATATACAACTGATCAGGGATGGGGAGGGGGGAATTGGGGAAGTCGGGATAACAACACATGGTTTGCCCACTAAATTATGTAACTCATTATGGACAATAAATATTAAATTAAAAAAAAATACAGATAAAAGATTCAATATGTTTCTAGTCAAAGGCAATAGCAAATATTTGTTATAAAGTCAAAGTATAATGTATTTTAAATATTAATTAAAGCCCTTAAGTAAGAGGAATAAGAAGCGGCCCTGGTGTTAAATGAATGATGTATAAAGCAAGCCTACAGAGATTCTCAAGCTCTTCAATGAAGGCGATGTCACAGGGCACCACAGACATCCTTCATTCTTGAAGACAGAAAAATGCCATCTTCCGGACAGTACAGGGGTTACTAGCTACAGGAAGTTCACAGTTTCAACACCACACTACTTTTTATACTTTGTGATTTTTCTAGAACTGCAAAGTTTGGTTCTGGCCATATATGATAAAGACAATATCATATGACGGTGATCATGGGATGGGAATGGATGTGATGTTCTCCAACCTGATTTCAAGGATCATGGAATGTACAGTATTCAATAGAGGTCTATATTCCATTAGTAAGAAATAGTAGTGATTTATAAAATGAATGGAAATATTTTTTTTCTTTCAACCTACGTATATTGATTTTTCAGAGTTACCATCATTAGGGTACATCCACTCCTTAAGTTGTATGAAATTAATTGCTTTGTAAAAAGAACTATTTACTTGTTTGTGGTTGAGGGGCACCATAAAAAATTGCTGGGTAACTATGGGTTCATGAACTGATCGTGTTTGGGAACCAGCACTGTATGAGCGACAGAGAAACCATGGTATCAAGTGTAGAAACCAGCAAACAAAATTCTCAAGTTGTCAAAGAAGTCTTGCATAGAATTGACAAGAGGCACACTGAGATAAACATTGTGTCAAAGAATAGAAGATATTCAAGTAACCTAAGAGGCCTGAGCAAGTTTCATAGACGCTGCTAATTTCAGCTGTCAGCTTGATTGGGCTTAGAGTCTCCAAGGAGATACACCTCTGGGTGTGTCAATGAGGTTGTTTCCAGACAGAATGAAGTGAGGAATACAGACCCACTCTAAATGTGGGTGACATCATCCCATAGCCTGGGGTCTAAGATTGAATAAAATGGGAAAAATGAGAAAGCAAACTAGATGGAGAACCAGCATCTCTCAGTCTCTCTCTCTCCTTCCCTCCCTCCCTCCTTCCTCAATAAGAGCCCAATGTGACCAGCTACCTCATGTTTTTGCCACCCTGCCTACCCTGCCATGATGTACTGTACACCCTCAGACCCTGAGCCCCCATGAAAACCCTTCCTTTCTTAAGTTGCTTTAGTCTGTCATTTTGCCACAATAATAAGGAAAGAAAATTAATACAGATGCAGAATCAAAGAGTATGCATAAAGAACTTTTGGAAAGTATTTCACCCCATAAGAAGAACACCTATAGCCTCCCTGTGCCAATGAAACTTTGTTGACTTTGACATTTCCAACAGCAAAATGACTCCCATGGGGCAGGTGCAGGCAGGGGGAAGGGGAAGAGTAAATGAAGGGAGGGAAAGGAGATGGCCAGTTTAATTCATGGAAGTTTCAAGATCTCCATCAAAGTATTTGTGCTCTACAGCTTTTGCAAAGGGTTCCTATTAACAAAATAATAATCATTTATTAATTTAACATCTGTGAGCATTTTCTGTGGTAGCTGGCTCTAAAACTGTGATTTTGATGTCTAAACCAAAAATATCTAATTATATTTTTTTCATAAAGATACTCCACTAATCAATGTGAATAGACTTTAAATCCTCCTGGTCTGTTTTATCTGAGATTAAATCTTCCCCAATCATTTTTAAAGTTATTTTGATACAAACTCATTGGCCTGTATGTGCGTTTTATATAAGATAAAACCCTTGAATTCTTGCTCCTTTCTGAAGTTCAATACAGTTCCCACCCTCTGAGAGAGGCCTCCTTTGCTACCAATGGTCTGATGAGTCACTCAGGATTTGAAGTTCAGGGTCTCCTGGTTTCCTTGCCCCCAT